>ML827007.1:30269-57737 GCA_009831015.1 Picea engelmannii
TAATATATATTATCTCTAGTTATTCGAATGATTTCAAACATTTAATCTCTAAAATTTTAATTCACTAAGTGTACTGGTGAGAAATCAATGTTTTGTTGTTTGATGTAGTTGGATGATTAATGAGTTGTAAAAGTTGACATTGATTCTAGTTAACATTGGGAATTATTTTGAGAACCCCAAGCTACCATCATTTACAATTCTAGTTTTGTGCTTGATTTGTCAATTTTTCAACCTAACCATGATGGGTTGCACATCCTTTAAATGCTTTAACAAGTCACTCTTTTTTCTTGGTTTAATTAAACCATTGTTTTATTATGAGTTCTCTGTTTGTTTTTAGTAACATATGTTTTGGTTTTAATCTGTAAAAGTGGTGTCTTGACACTCAAAAATTAAAAGTAGTCAAGGCTCAATTAAATTATTTCATAACTATTTTGAAATATGAATTTAAAGTGATTGAGAAGTATTCCTTTTTAGATAATTATAGGTGATTTGTGTGTGCAACTAATTAAAAATATAACTTTGATTGTTTGCAACTACTTTAAAATATGACTTGGAAATTATTTAGAAATATTTTCCTTTTTAAATAATCACAGTGGTTTTCATTTGAAACCTTCTCCTAATATAAAGGTCTTGTGTCGGCAGTGAAAACTTGGAGAGCTTTTTCATTACCTAATTTCATTGAAAACATAGTGTTGACCTTTTCAAAAGCTAGTTTGATTTAGTTATCACTGAAATTACGACTCCATAATACAAGTTTGTTTGAATGTGCATATGAAGAAGATAAAACGAGAAGGCTTTATTTATGTATTTTTCAAATGAAATAATTGATTTGTATTATTTTTTAAGTTGTTTCAATCTATGTGTGTGTAAAATTAATGTTATCATATGGTTTTCCTCCTTCCTTTCTAACTTCCTAGGAATCAAATGCTATATATGAATGGCTTTAAAATACTTTTAGGATCCCATTTCTACCCTTACTAATTCATTTTGAATCATTTGGTGAGTTGGAGCGATTAGATATCTAGAGATGTTTAGGAAATGAAGTTGACTTTCAACAATTTATGGAGTTAGTGGTGTTGGAGAGAGCAAGGAGAAGTGTCCCGGGTAGTAACAACAACAAACTCCTTATAATATCCCAAAAGGTATTCACATGTTTTGGATATATTTATAACTTGGGGGAGCATAAACCATAACATAAATGGATATTGGGAATGTTCATGAAGTTCTCAATGGAGAAGTAGTTGTGCACAAAGCAATGCATATTTCCCCCACTTTTACCTTCAATGTTGGTTGAGTGTATGGCTTCTTTAAGTATAGTGGTATTGGTATCAAGGCTTGGATTATATACCTAAGGAATAATAGGCTACCTATTACTATGGTTAACACTTGGATTTGGGTAAATTGGTTAAGTAGGTGGCTAATATGAGAGGTTCTTAGTTCTTAATAGTGTGGAAAAAATATCAGGCCTTAGGTTTCAGGTAAGTGTAGTGTATCAAATTCTTTGGAAACCCTAACCTTCTACAACTAATAATTACTCATTCAAAACTAAGATACTATATATAAACTAACCTCCGAAGCCTATAGATTCTCAATGAAATTTCTATTATTACATGATAGAGATTATATCATCACCAACTTGCATCCATCATCAATAAATTTTGATACTAGATATTCTAGATTAGTACATTTGAATTAAAACTTGATATAAATCAAACCCCAAAAATTTTCAAAAACATAAACCATGAATAATTGAGGAAAAGGGGGGAAAAATACAAGATGCCCTAATATGTGATCTAGGAATTTTTGTGAGATCTTTCTCTACAAAAATCATACAATGAGGACCTTTTACTGATGCTTAATTTCATGTGAACATGAGAAAAAATCATTAAGCATTGCATATGAACATGAGAAAATTGTCATAATTATGTACACATGTGTAGTTAAATATCCACTTAATCAAGCAAGGATGCAATCAAAACTCACACCCATGTGTTAACAGAGTTCACTGGAACCTTCTGGCTACATATTTTAATCCTCTTGGAATATGAATCTCTTTATTGTCCTTCCTTTAGCAAGGGTTGAAACCTTCTCACAAAATGTGGCACATGCTCCTTATAGGGTTGAAACCCAAAGCAACCTTCTCTTACACAAAGAACTTGAGGCTCTCACATAAGTGACATTTATTTAGACATCATACGGACTACATTCCTCTTAATAAAAATATCTCTCAAAGGGGCCTAAATATTCCTCCCCCTCAATGCTTACATAAGGAATTTATATAGTTTCCCTCTATCCATAATTCAAAGAGACAAGATCGACAGATTTAGGATCTAATAACAACTCAAGGACAAAAATGAGAAAGAATCTCAACCAACCTTAACTTCCCCTTGAGACTAGGAAACCACTTATGATAAAATGACGAAGAATCCCAAACCAACTCATGACACTCCCAACATCCTCTTAAAATTAGGAAACTAATTTGTGAGGTGGATTCTCACACAAAACTAATTTCCCCTTAAAGCTAGGAAACTAATTTGTGAGGTGGATTCTCACAACTAATTTCTTTTTTACAAATTAAATGAAAAACACATGAGTAATTCCACTCACTCCAAGTATTAATCATTTTTTGATAAATAATACATGAGTTTCTCACACTTATTTAAAGTACTAATCACTTTTTTACAATTTTAAATGGGGAATTAATCATTATTTTAAAATTTGTCACCTATCATCAATCATTTTAATGATCTTCTTCATGGTGTGAAAAGTATTGAATCCTCGTGTGGAGATCCTCCTATATCATACCTCCCCACAAAAAATATTTGGCCCTCCAAAATTATAGAGATAAACTGTGACTTGAATCTTTGCAACCAACTTCTTAGAAGAGTCTTACACCCCATGATGCACTTCCCCACTGCTCAATCTGCATAAAAAAATGTATATGATAGGCCGCACTCTTATTCTCCTTCACCTTTGTACTTCATAATGAGGATGTCAATGATGACGCTTACATCAATGAAAATCTTTAGATGATTCCTTGATCTGCATAACAAATGTCTCTGACAGGCCACACCCTTCATTTCCTTCACCTTTGTACCTCAGAATGAGGATGTCAATGTCGACACTTGCATCAATGAAAATCTATAGTTGATTCCTGATCTGCATAAAAATGTCTCTAAAAGGTCACACCCTTCTTCTCCTTCACCTTTGTACTTCAGAATGAGGACGTCGATGCCAACACTTGAATCAATGTAAATTTGTGGTTGACAATACATGGATTACAACTTTTACAATATTAACAAAACAATACCACACTTGTCAAGAGTTTATAAAACACTCGTGGACAACTTTACAATGATTGTCAAGATATTCCTTAGGAAAAATAACGTCTCTCACTCAGTAGTGACTATAAGACCCGTTACAATTTTCTCAAAACAGGCCTAGGAAAAGCAATGTCTCTCACTCAATAGTGGCTACAAGACCCATTACAATGTTTCCAACAAGTCTTAATAAGGTTTAGGCATAGAACAGAATGTCTCTCACTCTCATCATTACTTTTAAGAGTGGTTAATTACAACCTTTTACATCATTAACATTAAGGAAAATACCCCCAAATGTGCACTAGTGGTGACCCTATCATTTTTAAAACCCCCATTATGAACCTTTTCAACATAATAAATAAGGAAAATGTCATCATCATCACACTCGTCTTGAAATTATGATACTTTTGACTGTAAACATGATTTTTTTATGTCGAAGTGTCAAATGGGCCTCTTACTACACCGTCTTGGTTTGTGTGCAAGGATCAAACAATGAATTTCCTACAATAATTTAGATCTTCCAGCCTTGCTGCAACACTCAAATATCACCAGACTTCGCAACATACATTCATCCTTTTGCAATTTCCAAAAAGAGGAAAAAACCATAAATGCATGAAACTTACATCGGTTTTCATGCCAAGGCGCTCAATCAGCTACTCAAATATCAACATACACAATACCAATAGGTATGTCTCATCATTCTACAACTTTTTACTGTAAACTCGACCTTGTTCTGAAAGGTGCAACTCTGCCTCAAAAAACGTACCAAACAGACATGGGCTTAGCCATAGCCTTTAATTTCCGTTGCTCAGATCCAAATTATTATTGCACCAGTGGATTCATGGCGAGAAATCGTGCAAAAATGACTATAGTTTCGTCAAATTATATCATCGTCACTTCCATGCCCCTCTTGGGCTCTTTACCTTGAAAAACATGCCACACAAGGCTATACAACTGCATTAAATGTGCCTGCTACATCAAAAATCATGCCCAGGTCAGGCCCACGTGTGTATTTTCCCATGCGGATGAACAAACCATGGTTTAAATATTTATTCGGGGCGGATTCTACCAAGCTCCAGACTTGGCACATTGGTAAAAATCGTGCTTGGTTAACTTTGGGGGAGGTCAGGGGGTCAAACCCTGCAACCTCCCCACATAGCATATAATTGTTATATTGGGTTTTAAATATAGTTTTAAAATTATATTAAAATATAAACAATCTGCCAATTCCGTTGGTTAACTGATCGTCGGTGGGTCTGGCACCGACCAATTTAGTTGCCAGCCATTTTTTTAATTTTGACTTTTTGGATGTAGCCTTCATTGGGCACTCAAGGGGTGACACATGGTGCCCCATGCTTAGGTGATCCAGAATGGATCCAGGAACCAAAATTGGTCCAGGAAGGCCTAAAAATAAAATTCATCATAATAGCTTCAAAACGGACGTGTATGTAGGCCACATTGATACGAACCCAACACAACTTGAACAGGCTCAAACAGACACTGTATGCGAAAGATATCGTGGTTTGTTTGTTTCGTCAAACAGGAAAAATAATTGATGATTGTATAGTTCGTACAGTTCATACAGTGTTGACGTGGTAGTTGACTGTACAGGTTGTATGGCTGATGTGGCAGGGTGTGTTGGCATGCTAATGTGGATAAGCATTGACGTGGGTAGGTACAAACAAGTGGATGAATCATAGTCTGACACATGGCAGTTTGTGGGCAAGTGGTATGGTACCACGTGGCCTAGTCTTGGGCTTCCACATGGCACCCATTATTTGGTTGTTGTTTAAAATTTTGTTTGAGGGTCCATGGGGGTCGAACCATGACCTCCATGGGCGACCAAGTCTTCGTGTAGGCCGGGCTACCAGCCCACCTACATGGTGGTTCTTAACCAGAGTTGGCGCGGTTTTGTTTTAAACTTGCGTTTCATTTCAATTGGGCGTAGAAAGCCCAGCCCTTGGTTCTAACATTTCCATATGATCCTCCACTTAAAATTGTTGGCGTGGGAGCTTGTTTGGCGGGCAGCCCACTCCTTCTAGCCTCTGATCGCATCGGTATATCCCATATGACTCGAGTGCTATGGTTCGATTCATATGTGTATGGATTTGCGTTGATCGGTTGGGCTAGCGTGCTGACCAGGACGCGCAACCAGGGGGCCACGACCAGGGGTCTATCCAGTTGGGGTACGTGGAGCTTGGAGCTCGCAGCCATATGGCCATGCAACATATGACCATGAACTTATGTTGGAGAGCATCAGCACTAGCCCATGGACACTTGAAGGGGGGCCATATGACCATGGGCTCGAGTGAAGGGGGTTGTGCCCTGATTATTTTCCAATAGTGGGTTTTTGACTTTATTATATCATTTTAAAGGATTTTTCAAGCAGGTTTGAGAGATTTAGTCCATTTTTGGAGGATCGTGGGCCCTTTTTGAGGCCAGATCTTGGGGGGAAGTTGGGATTTTGTTACCCACTTAAAACCTATATAAACTAGAGGTTCTTGAAGCCATGAAAGGAGGTTCAAAATAGGAAAATGATGAAGAATTGTTGAGCCAAATCCATTTTTATGTAGGGAAGCCATTGAGGAGAGCACCTTTGTGGGCCATTTCTAGGAGCTCCATTCATCCGTTTTTAGTGACATCAGTTTTGTTGGGTTCTTGAGATCTGGCAGAACACAACCAGATTAGTTTGTAATCCTTTTGGCATTGTTATGATGTACTTTTAAATCTTTGAACAGAAATATGAAAGCCTCACCCATGAGGACAAAGGCCCGAAGACATAAGTGATATTGTTGAACTTCGTTATCAACTTATCTTCTTATGGTTTGTTGTTCTTCATGCTTATGTTTAGATATGTATATTGTTTTATGGTTGTCATGTTTCATCTATAATTATTCATCTTTCATTAGTTTCCTAAATGGTAATTCAACTCATGCAAAATACTTAACCATTGTCTTTAAAATATATTTTCATATCAAGTGGTATCAGAGCTATTTGACGTTTTGTTTTTGAGTTTGCATGATTACCAAGGAAAGGTTGAATAGTGGTGAAGGCGATCTTGTTGAAGAGAATCCTGAGATTGGATCGAGAAAGAGAAATTCTCAAAGTGAGAAGATGGCATCGAAAGAGGGACTTTCTCATGATGAGAAAGAGTTTTGAAAGACTTTCTTCACCATAGATGATGAAGGTTCTATATGAGGATTACTTGGAACGGAAGAGACCAGTTTTAGGTGAATATTCAAAGGTCAAAAGTGAAGAAGGAGAGGATCCTCCTCAAGTTCCTCCTCCACCTCATTCTTCTCCATCAACTTCTTCTTCTTCAAGTTCAAGTTCTAAATCAATCCACTGCAAGAAAATATGTCCATAAACATAAAAATGAAATGTCTTTACGTAAGCTTGATGTAAAATTTGAATTACCCATGTATGATGGTGAAGTCAATGCAGAGAGGCTTGATAATTGGGTCATATAGATGGAGGTTTATTTTAGTGTGCAAAAAATCAAAGATGAGGAAACTCAAATCAAGTTGGCATCGATTAGACTTGCATGCACAACACTCATCTGGTGGAAAATCAAGTTGCAAAATGGCACGCAACAAGTGGATAATGTATTTCCATCATGGCAAGTTTTTGTTTCTGCACTTAGGAAGCAATTCTATCCTTTGGGTTATAAAGAGAAAGCTTTAATTGAATGGAAAATTCTTAAACTAAAAAAAGGACAAACAGTGCAAGAATACACAAATGGATTTCGTAAGATGGCATTAATGTTAGACATTCCTTTACATACCCAAGAAACTCTTATGAAGTATATAGGAGGTTTACCTGCACATATTCGTAACACTATATTTATGTTTCGACCTACTAATCTTGATGAGGTTTTTGTTCAAGCAACATACATTGAGGCAGGGAAAACAGGAGTTGGTGTATCAGGGGAATCGTCTTCAAGAAAAGAGGACAAAAGGAAGTGGAATGGAAAGAAGGAAAATTCAGTGGCAAGAAAGGAAGAGAATCTCTCTTGCAAGCATTGCAAGAAAAAAGGGTATGATGAGGATCATTGTTGGAAATTTCATCCCGAGAAGAAACCGAAGTGGTTCAAAGAAAGGAAAGTAAGGAAAACAGTTGCAGCAACAACATAGCCAACATACTTGGGATCGGATTTAGGTGATGAATCTAAAGTCTCAATGGTTGGTTTGACAGGTAAAATTGGTGATAGATTTTATTCTAGAAGTAAATTGTTTCATACAAGGATCATTACGAGACATACTAAGGTTGACACATTGATAGATAGTGGATCACAATCTAACTTGATTTCAGAGGAATTGGTTAAAAATTTGGGATTAAACACTTAGATGCATCATAAGCCTTACTCACTTAAATGGATAAGCAACAATCATAAATTGCACATAACAAAGCAATGCACATTAAATTTTGCAATTTCATCTAAGTTTGTGGATGAGGTAACATGTGATATGGTGCCACTAAATGAATGTGGAATGGTCTTAGGCAGTCCTTATTTGTATGATCGCAAAACAATCTTCTACAGGGAACAGAATCAATATCACTTAATCAAAGTAGGAAAATAATATGTGGTACATACTCATCATTTAAAAACAAATCAATCTCTTCAAACAATGGAACAATTAAGAAAGACAGCTCATGCAAGCAACAGACCTATAATTGTTTCAAATCACGTAATTGATCTTAAGCAAGAACAAGAGATGATTGTAGAATGGAAGATCAATCATACTTTGCTTCAAGATAAGCTAATGTCATGCAAGTATTAAAAACACATTAGCTCATTTGCAGTCATATTTCTGATATTATAATTAATAATGTTGTCAACATGGATGATAGTGGCTTCAGTAAGATGTGATAGGGTAAAAGTGGCTAACAATATGTTGTAAGTTATCATGGTTGCTTTACAATTGATCTTGATGAGTCAGGTGCACAGGAAAGAGTTTAAAGACAGAGAATAAGTGGGGTGGCCTATCCCACACTTGATGATTGTTCAGTAACCTTTTGGAGGACCAAAAGGTCTTTAGTGGGGAGGTGTGATCCAAAATAGATCCAAGAACCAAAATGGGTCCAGGAATGCCTAAAAATAAAAGTGCTCAAAATGACTTCAAAAAAGACGTGTGTGTAGGCCTCATCGATACGAACCCAGCGCAACTTGAATGGGCTCAAACAAACATCGTATGCCAAAGATATCGCGGTCTGTTAGTTTCATAAAACAAGAAAAAAAATTGATGATTGTACAGTCCTTACAGTGTTGATGTGGCAGTTGACTGTACAGTTCATACGGCTGTATAGGTCATGTGGCAAGGTACATTGGCATGCTGATGTGGACAGGCATTGACGTGGGTAGGTACATACATGTGGATGAATCATAGTCCGACATGTGGCGGTTTTTGGGAAAGTGGTATGGTTCCACGTGGCCTAGTCTTGGGATGCTACATGGCCCCCCTTATTTGGTTGTTGGTTAAAAGTTTGTTTGAGGGTCTGTGGGGGTCAAACCCCTGACCTCCATGGGAGGTCAATTCTTCGTGTAGGTCAGGATACCAGCCTGCCTACATGGTGGTTCTTAACTAGAGTTGACGCAGTTTTGTTTTAAACTTGTGTCTCGTTTCAATTGGGCGTGGAAAGGGCCGAGGCTTGGCCCTATCCCTTGGTTCTAACACTTCCATATGACCCTCCACTTAAAATTGTTGGCACAGGAGCTTGTTTGGCATGCAGCCCACTCTAGCTAGCCTCTGATCGCATTGGTATATCCCATATGACTCGGGTGTTATGGTTCAATTCAGATGTGTAGGGATTAACGTTGGTCGATTAGGCTAGCCCACTGACCAGGGTGCGTGACCAGGGGGCCATGAACAGGGGTCTATCTAGTTGGGATGCGTGGATCTTGGAGCCCGCAACCATATGGCCATGCAACATATGTCCAGGAGCTTATGTCGGAGGGCGCCAACAAGTCAGCGCTAGCCCATAGACACTCGGAGGGTGCCCATATGACCAAGGTCCTGCCTTAAGGTGTTTGCACCATGATTATTTTCTAATAGTGGGTTTTTGACTTTGTTATATGATTTTAATGGATTTTTCAAGCAGTTTTGAGAGATTTAGTCCATTTTTGGAGGATCTTGGGCCATTTTTTAGGCCAGATCTTGGGGGGGAGATGGGAGTTTGTTACCCACTTGAAGCCTATATAAACCAAAGGTTCTTGAAGCCATGAAAGGAGGTTCAGAACAAGAAAATGATAAAGAATTGTTGAGCCAAAGTCATTTTTATGCAGGGAAGCCATTGAGAAGATCACCTTTGCGTGCTATTTCTGGGAGCTTCATTCATCCGTTTTTAGTGCCGTTAGTTTTGTTGGGTTCTTGAGATCTGGTAGAACACAACTAGATCAGTTTGTAATCCTTTTGGAACTTCTATGATGTACTTTTAAATATTTGAACAGAAATAAGAAAGCCTCGCCCACTGAGACAAAGGCCCGGAGACGTAGGCGAGATTTCTGAACTCTGTTATCAACTTCTCTTGTTATGGTTTGTTGTTCTTCATGCTTATGTTCAGATCTATATATTGTTTTATGGATGTCATGTTTCATCTATAATTCTTCCTCTTTCATCAGTTTCCTAAATGGTAATTTAAATCATGCAAAATACTTAACCATTTTCTTTAAAATATCTTTTTGGATCATTGGCTCACGTGGAACTCTATGATTGGTCAGTCAACACCCAGTGAGAATTCAAGTGGCAGTCCAATTAGCACCTGTGTCAATGCCACATCAACACCTAGTCAACGTCTAATCATCACCACGTCATATGACATGTCAACCTCCATACTCCCACGTGGCATCCATATGGATGCCACATGGAATTTTTACCGGTCCATTTGGACTACTGAAAAAGTTGAATCCCCTTGACATGTGGCAGTCTCTCGTGTTTCCACATCATCCACCGTACTTCCCAGTCATTCAAAAAATCAGTGCCACGTCAATTGTCATATTGCCAAGTCGTTTGTTGTGTCATCTACCATACAACCATGGAACTCTACCATGTCAGTTCTATATGTCCCAATCAGTCAACACGTCACCTACTACGTCAGCGTCGCACTACCACATCAATATTTTGTATGGTCCAGTCACTCTACTCACATCATCACCATACATCTATGTCACCATCTGTACTACCACGTGGTGTCCATACAACTTCCACATGGCACAATTTTATTGATCCACATGGACCCCTAAAAGTGCCAAAAATGCATAACATGTGGCAGCATGTGGTGCTTCCATGTCATCACTGTAAGGACTTCACCAAATTTACCTGTTTGCTGAAAATTTTATATGGCCATAACTTTTTCATTCGAAGTCCGTTTTAGGTGTCGTTCACACTGTTGGAAAGCTCTCTACGAGCTCTTTGACTTGGTGTTGTTTCTTTTAATTCTGGGCACTTTTATTGTTGGCCATTTTTTTCTTGACTCAGGAGGATCCACTTGGATCAAAACTCTAATTGCATAAGCTCTTGCAACGACTTATTTCTTGGTGTATGACGAAGCTCGGGGTGAAACTTCCAACATTTCTTGATCCAGTGACCACTCATTTGGCAGTGAGATCTAAAAATGAAAAAGGTTTGTGTGTACAAATTTGCAAGTGAAATAGTTATGTGATTTATGCTATTGGATCAAGTTGCAAACACATAAACTTAATGAGTTTTTTTTACTTAACAAGAGCAACATAAACAGACATAAACAATGATCATAAACAAGCACATGACACAGCAAAATGATAAAGGAGTTCACCCCTCTCTTGGGCTACATCTCTTGGTCCATCTTCCAATGGATCATTTTCATTAATGCTCAAAGTGTCAAAGAAAGTGTTTTACAATGCTCGAAATGCAAAATAGATGGCTTCAATGGCTCTATAATGTCCAAAAAACCCTATTTGGGCTCTTCCTACACCCGGGTTGGCCAAAAAATGAGAAGAATACCCTTCCTGGAAGTTTCTCCCCAATACTTTGTTGTACCTACTCGCCAAAACCCACTATGTCCCAACTAAACTTGGCCTCTATGTGTTTCCCATGCCAAAAACCCAACATGCACGCCATTCTGGATCATGGCTATACTTTTTGCATGGCTAGAGGGATAGGTGCCTTAATGGGTAGGGGGCGTGGTTGCATGGCCTTCCTTGTGGTCAAGCGTCGACCTACATTTTTGCACCTAGTTGGCTATCTATTAGAACCTCCACACCAATGGTCATATGGAATGGTGGTAAGGTGTAATGACCAGGGCTGGGGCTAATCCCCAACCCTTTCTCTACCTGGATGAACCATTAATGCAACTTTAAATAATTTTTTTAAACAATATGGTTAAGCAACATGTGGTAGGCGGGTTGGTGGCCCTTCCTACACAGAGACTCTACCATGTCGGAGGTCTGGGGTTCAACCCCCGTTGACTCCAACAAAATTTTACACCAATAATAAACGATGGGGTCCCACATGGCGGCCCCTGGCTAGGCCACATGGCACCTTTCCATTTTCCACCAAATGACACATGTTAGTCATGGATTGGTCCACGTCAACCTGTCAAATAATATTTCCACATCATCACCTTGACACGTCACATGTACAATCTCCTTGCCACATCAGCAGTACGGTCTGCACATTCAACCTGTATGGACTGTACGCATTGTGTACAGTCAACATTTTTCATGTTTGGAAAATATGGCAGAACGCAATATCTCTCGCATACAATTTTATTTTTATCCCGTTCAAGTTGTGTTGGGATCGTGAGGATGATATCTACGTAATGAATTGGTTTTTGAACAATTCCAAGCAATTTGATTTTTGAGCATATTTTGATCCCCTGGATCACTCCTCCCCATTGGGAAGTTTTTGGACCTCCAAAAGACTACTTTCAATCAATCTGAAGATGAGGGTACAGTGCTCTGACCTTTCCAACCTCAAACCATCTATCTTTTCTTGGATTTGTGCCTTTAAGACCAACATGAAGGTATTCCACATTCCCTCGTTTTGAAGTTCTCATCCTCCTGTCAAGGATTGTATCCTCATGCAATTCTGAAAGATATTATGGCGAGAAGTCATCTATGGAAGGAATCTGAACATGCTCTCCTTGATCATCAATCAAAGGAGGCTCATACAATCTCAAATTCTCAACATTAACAAGTGCATACATTTGCATATAAGGAGACAAATCCAAACGGAAGGCATTATTACCAATATTTTCAAGAATCGTGAAAGGTCCATATCTAATTGGTTCCAGTTTTTTACCTTCTCCTTTAGGCCTCTCTTTGCTAATGTAAATCCAAAATTCATCTCCAACTTGGAAACTGTGATCAACACGATGCTTTTCATGTCTTGTCTTGTACTTGGCTTGGCTCTTTTCCAACTATTCTTGTACTATTTGATGCACCAATTGAAATTTTTCAATGAACTTATTTGCTCTATCAATGTCATAATGACCATCAATAGCAATATCCTTCCCAAAGATAAAATCTGAAAAATATTTTGGGAAATAACCAAAACATGCCTCAAATGGAGATGTTTGAGTCGAAGAGTGGTTAGCCCGGTCATAAGCATGTTGAATGTAGTGTAGGTGTTCATCCCAAAGCTTAGGATGTTTACTGCAATAACCATGAAGAAGATGTACTGTTGTTCTATTCACCACTTATGTTTGACCATTAGTTTATGGATGAAATGTTGTGCTCTTTTTTAGCTTGGTGTCCATGAGTGCCCATAAGCTTGACCAAAATTTTCCAATAAATCAAGAATCTCGACAAAAAATAATGGATTTGGGCAACCCAAAATGTACCCAAACTTGTTGAAATAGCATTTGTGTCATTTTTTCAGCTATAACCTGCTTCTTACAACACATCAAAATACACATTTTTCTTAAACATTCAACCACAACATAAATATAATCATGATTTTTTTTTTTGACATAGGTAGACCTCCTACAAAGTCCGTGGAAATGCTTTCCCAAGGATAAGAAGGAACTGGAAGTGGAGTATACAAACCCAACTTTTTATTACTAGGCTTACTTGTAGCACATAAATAAAATCCTCTTACATATCTTGAAACACTTTCATTCATTTTAGGCCAATAGAAATACCTTTACAAATTAGTCACCGTCTTGCCTACACCAAAGTGGCCAACAATAAGAAAAGAATGGGCTTCCCTTATGATGTTGACTCTTTCACCTTGTAGAATACATAGCTTTCCAAGATTATACAGAATCTTATCATGCACATAGTAATCCAATTCCAAAACTTGGTTAGAATGACACAAACTTGCATAAACCTCTTTAAAATCAACATCTAAAACATATTGTTCAGCGTAGCTCTCATTCATGGTAGAATTATGCTTAAGAATAACTTAAGCACTAACAATAGGCCTAGAAATTATATCAGCAGCTTTGTTATAAATGATTTTATTATACCTGATAACCAAGTGGAATTGTTGTAGGAAACTCATCCATCTGAAGTGTCTTTCTTGTTATAGTTTTTTTTATGATTGTAAGTATTGCAATGGTTGATGATCTGTGTGAAAGATAGTTTATATTCCCAACAAATAATTTTTCCACTTTTTCACACTTTGCGTCGATGCATAAAACTCCTTATCATATGTAGGATAATTAATCACAGCACCATTAAAAATTTCAAAACGAAAACAAATGGGATTACCATGTTGCAACAACATTGCTCCCATTGAATAGTTAGTTGCATATGTTTGTATCTCAAATGGCTATCTCAAATTAGGAAGTGCAAGAACTAGAGTTGAACTAATATTTTCCTTCAATACATAAAAATATTTTTGTTGCTTGCCTCCCCATTGGAAAACTTGCTCGATGCTTGTCACTGCATGTAATGGAGCTGCAATTGAAGAGAAGTTAGCAATAAAATTTCTCCAATATTGGGCTAATCCCAAAAAAATTCTTACCTCTATCACATTGTTGGGCTTGGGCCAATCCAAAATGACTTTGACCTTGGAAGGATCTATTTTCAGTTCTCCTCCTCCAACAATATGTCCCAAGTAAATAAGTGAGGTCTTTCTGAACTCACATTTAGACATATTTAAAAAAAATATATTTCTTCAAGACATCTAAAACTTTCTTTACATGCATAACATGCTCTTCACAAGATTTTCTAAAAATCAAAATTTCATCCAAGTATACAATCACACAATCATCAAGGAAAGGCCTTAAAACATCATTCATAACTCTCATGAATGTAGCAGGAGCATTACAAAGCCCAAATGGCATAACCATCCATTCAAACAAACCTTGTTTTGTTTTGAAATATGTCACCCATGTGTGTCATTCAACAATCCTAATATGATGATATCCACTTCTCAAATCTAACTTAGTAAAATACTTATCATCTTTCAATTGATCAAGCAAATCATTAATTCTAGGAAGAGGATAACGATTTTTATCGTAATCTTGTTCAAGGCTCTAAAATATACACACATGCGCCATGTACCATCTTTCTTTGGTACTAAGACAATTGGTGACCCACGTGGCAATGTGTTTGGCATGATAACCCCTTTGTCAAACAACTCTTGGATTTGTTTTTTGATTTCATCATTATCCATGACTGACATCTTGTACATACCAATGTTTGGAATAGGACAATCTTGCTGCAATTGTATCTGATGTTGGATACCCCTTTTAGGAGGCAATCATTTTGGTTCTTGAAACATCTTATCATATTGGTTAACAACCTCATATAAATCATATTTCAACTTTGCATTCCAACCTTGGAAAGCTTCTTTTCCAACATTGTATTTGGGTTTGATCACCAAGAGTACAAAGTTCTTACTAGCATTGACTAATCTCTTCATTTTTCCAACATTTACAAGTGACAAATTCATCTTCTTTGTATGTTCTCTAACAATGTACTCAACTCCATTTTTAAACAAATGATATTTGTTCTGATGATGATGAAAGATGGCTCTCCTATTATATAAATATAGGCTTCCCAACACAATACCAAAAATATCCAATGGAATAAAATCAAACTCTACCTCATCTATAAAGTTTGCAGTGATGGAAAATCTAAGTTTACATCTTCTTGTCATGTGCAATTTGGCATTGTCACATATCCATCCCAGAGGATATGGTTTAGGATGAGGAGTAGTTTCCAAATGAAATTTCTTAACTATGTCTTCATAAATGAGTTTTGCTTGAGATCCAATATCAAATAGAGTATCTATCTTGGTATTCTTTAAAAATACCCTTATGTGGAAAAGATTTATTCTTTCTTTTTCATGTTTTGTTTCATTAAGGCTACTACTTGAAGAACTAGTACTTGCAATAAAATCCTTACCTTGAAAACCTGTGGCTGTAATTTTCCTTTCATCTCTTGAATTAGAACCTAAGTCATGTTGTGTAGTTGCAGTAGTCTTTGGTTTCCCTTTGTTGTTGAACTTTTTGGGTCTCATTTCAGGATGAAGTTTCCAACAATGGTCTTCATCATTGCCATCTTTTGAACAGTGTTTCCATGAGAGTTTTTCTCCCTCTTTCTTGACTGAAGCATTATTTCTTCCATTTCCTTTGAATTTCCTCTTTCCCTTGTCTCCCTTAACAAATGGTTTCTTTCTTCCTTCTTGAGGTTCATTCCCCCATCTTGCTTCCAAATGAGTTTCTTGTACACAAACTTCATCTAGATTTGTAGGGTTAAACATAAGTATTGTCTGTCTCAAGTAGCTTTGTAATCCTCCAATGTATTTGATTAAAGTTTCTTTAGAAGATAAATCTATACCCAAAATCAAAGTTATTCTTCTAAATTCTTGAGTGTAGCTTTTCACACTTTGTCCTTTAGATTGTCTAAAATTTTGCCAATCCATAATAGCTTTCTGCGTGTATGCTAATGAATAAAATTGTCTTTTAAGTGCAACAATAAAATCATTCCAAGAGGATAAAACTTTACCATGCTTTTTCATGTCCTCTTGAGTCTTGGCTTCCCACCAAATGAATGTTGCACTTTCTAATCTAAAAGAAGAAAGATGAATATTAGTTTCATCATCTTTGATTTTTTGTATCCTACAATACACTTCAATCTAACGAATCTAGTTAGCCAAATTCTCAGCATTTACTTCTCCATTGTACATAGGCAATTCAAACTTAATATCAAGCTTAAGAAAACGAGTTTGTGGAATAATTTTACCATGTTCTTTTGGAGAATTTGGAGGTGGTTGTGAAATGGTAGAAGAAGCGGAATATGGAGGTTAAGGAGGTGGAGTATTGCCATTCCCTCCATTTCCTTTTGGAGTTTTATCAACATTATCTTCATTACCTCTTGGAGGATTTGAGCTTTCACCTTGCAACCTTGCATTTCTTTCTTCAAATAAAACTTTCACCATTTTTGTCATATCATAAAAATATTTTTTGAAAGTTTCATCTTCTGAAGGAAGCGTTTCATGACTCTCCTCATGAGCCATACTTGGTGAATTCCTCCTTGAATCTTGAGGTGAATGTGTAGTTCTATTCCTTGAAAGTTGAGAACTTGGCTCTACAACTTTACCTTCTCCTCTTGTGAGCTTCAACCTTGTAAGCATTAGAAAACAAACACTTGCAAACAATCAAACCTTCAAAAAAAATTTCTCTGAAACCAACTTGATCTGAAAATGAAAAAGGTTTGTGTATACAAATTTGCAAGTGAAATATTTATGTGATTTAGGAAATTGGATCAAGTTGAAAACACATAAACTTAATGAGTTTTTTTTTACTTAACATGAGTAGCATAAACAGACATAAACAACCATCACAAACTAGCACATAACACAACAAAATGATAAATGCGTTCACCCCTCTCTTGGGCTACATCTCCTGGTCTAACTTCCAATGGATCATTTTCATTAATGCTCAAAGTTTCAAAATCAGTTCTTTACAATGCTCAGAATGCAAAATAAATGGCTTCAATGGCTCCAAAATGTCCAAAAACCCCTAGTTGGGCTCTTCCTGCAGTTTGGCTAAAAAATGAGAAGAATACACTTCCTGGAAGTTTCTCCCCAATAGCTTGTTGTACCTGCTCACCAAAACGCACTCTGTCCCAACTAAACTTGGCCTCTATGTGTTTTCCATGCCAAAAACCCAACACTCGCATCATTTTGGATCGTGGTTGCAATTGTCACATGGTTAGAGGGATAGGCACCTTAATGGCCAGAGGGCATGGTCGTGTGGCCCCCATGTGGTCGGGCGCTGACCTACATTTCTGCACCCATCTAGTTATCCGTTAGAACCTTCATGCCAATGCTCATATGGAATTGTGGTAACGGGTAATGACCAGGGTTGGGGCTAATTCCTAGCCCTTTCTCCACCTGGATGAACCATTAATGAAACTTTAAATAAATGTTTTAAACAATATGGTTAAGAAACATGCGGTAGGTGAGCTGGTGGCCCTTCCTATGCGGAGACTCTGCCATGTTGGAGGTCCCAGGTTCAACCCTCACGGACTCCAACAAAATTTTACACCAATAACCAACGATGGGGTTCCACGTGGCGCCTTTCCATTTTCCACCAAATGACATGTGGCAATCATGGATTGGTCCACGTCAACCTACCAACTCATCTTTCCACATCATCACCTTGGCACGTCACCTATATTGTCCCCTTGCCACGTCAGCAATATGCTCTGCACAGTCAGCTTGTACGCTCTGCACAGTCAACATTTTTCTTGTTTGGAAAAGTGGACAGAACATGATATCTCTCACATATGATGTTTGTTTGAGCTCATTCAAGTTGTGTTGGGATCATGAGGATGATATCTACACAATGAATCTATTTTCGAGCAGTTATGAACACTTTGATTTTTTAGCATATTTTGATCCCCTGGATCAGTGCAATAGTTGTGTGAATTCATGTCTATCTCGCCTTCACCTTAAGGATTTTTCCTCTTCTGATACTTTGTAACACTCTTGTTGTCCCATGCTTCTTGAGGAGACTTTGATTTCCTCCGGAATCTCGTGCTAGATCTATCACTTTTAGAAAGTGATGTGCCATTATTTTTCGTAGATGGTGTTAGTGATCATGATCTCAGCTCTTTTCTTGAAGAATCCTCTGCTTATGCTACTTTTGAGCATTCTCTTTCCCCATACCCCAATCCTACATATCTGGGTCATCCTTCAACCTTTGGTGGTTGAATGATGCCTTGACCATCAATACCAATACCTCCTCCATTATACCCCTTTTTCCTCAACAACTTCAAGCCAATGACCTTGGTGTGCCTTTCAGAAACTCCAAAAGAGGCATCATCATTAATAAGGGAAGGAATGGAACATGGAAAATTATTTACCTCCATTCATGTTTGTGACACTTCGTGATCTTCCTGAAGTTTGGCCAATTGCTCCTCCTGGTTGGATGAAGTTATAGATGAGGATTCTAGGAAACCACCTTGGTTACCTAGTGTATGAAGAGCATCCTCTATTATCTGAGAATATGTTCAAGTATTAATGTTTTCATAACAAGAATCATAACTGATATACTTTCCATGGCCACAAGTTTGTCTGGCCTTGGAGGGACGTTCTGCTTCTCTTGTAGCAGAGCATTTCCCAACTTGCTCCTCCATAGCTTGTCGCTGCAATCGTAGTTTTCTCTTTTCTTCTTCAGATTCTTGAAGCAACCTCCTCAATTCAGTGTTCTCTACTTGAATGGTCTGGTTGATTTCTTTAAGCTCAATAATCCATTCTTGTTTCTTTTCTTTGCCCATGATTGTATTCACAATCTGCAAAATTGGTTAGACCTACTCTGATACCACTTGATCTAGGAATTTCTTTGAGATATTTCTCTACAAAAATCCTATAATGGGGACCTTTTACTAATGCTTAATCACATGTGAACATGATCAAATAATCATTAAGAATTCCATATGAACATAAACAAATTGTCATAATTATGTACATGTGTGTAATTAAATTTCTACTTAATCAAGTGAGAATGCAATCAAAACTCACACATATAATGTTAAATCCATGTGTTAACGGAGTTCACTAGAACCTTCTGGATACCTCTCTAGATCCACTTGGAATATGAATCTCTCTATTGTCCTTCCTTTATCAAGGGTTGAAATCTTCTCACAAAATGTGGCACATGCTCCTTATAGGGTTGAAACCCAGAGTATCTTTCTCTTACAAAAAGAAGTTGAGGCTCTTACATAAGTGACATTTCTTCAGACACCAAAAGGACTACATTCCTCTCAATGCAAAGTTCTCTCAAAGGGGCCTAAAGGGGCCTCCCCCTGAATGCTTACATAAGGAATTTATATAGTTTCTATACCACAATTCAAAGAGACAAGATCCACAAATTTAGGATCCAATAACAACTCAAGGACAAAAATGAGAAAGCATCTCAACCAACCTTAACTTCCCCTTGAGACGAGGGAACCACTTGTGATAAAATGAGAAAAAATCTCAAACCAAATCATGAGACTCTCAACTTCCTCTTAAAATTAAGAAACTAATTTGTGAGGTGGATTTTCACACAAAACTAATTTCCCCTTAAAACTAAGAAACTGATTTGTGAGGTGGATTCTCACAATTAATTTTCCCTTTTTACAAATTAAATGAAAAACGCATGAGTAATTCCACTCCCTCCAAGTGTTAATCATTTTTTAATGAATAATACATGAACTTCTCACACTCATTTAAAGTATTAATCAGTTTTTTACAACTTTAAATGGGGCATTAATCATTCTTTTAAACTTTGTCACCTATCATCAATCATTTTAATGATCTTCTTCATGGTGTGCAAAGTATTGAATCCTTATGTGGAGATCCTCCTGGATCAATATGAGTCGAACCCATAAAAATATTTGAAAAAAGGTAATAATAAACTATTTGGAGAAAAAGAACATCGTGCAAGATGATGCCTGTGAAATTATCCACTGATACAAAAAATACCATGAATTTTCCATCAAAAATTCGAAAGAATATGAGAGATGTGCTCCTTGATTTATGATACATCTTCAAATACAACATTGTATTCAAATCTAAAATGAAGTATTTAGCATGAGATGCTTTCACCAATCCACATAGGGAAAACTATATGTGGTTCCTTGAATTTTTTAGATTTTGTAAGTGAATGTCTAGTCGAAGCATGGATGGGTCAAGGTGAAATTGCGAACTAATTTTAAAATGTAAATGGCTAATAATGATATTTATAATCTTAATAATATGTTATGCTTAAATCTTACAAAGTTTTATAGTATAAAAAAAAATGACCACTTAATTTTTTAATATATGATATTTCACCCATTGGCAAATCTTGCCCTTAAAATTTTACTTCTCGTTGCCAATGGGATGGCAATTTACCCGTGAGGTCGACAAAGTGTCAAATCATTTACCAAGATTCCTTTCCTATCATTGTATTCCCAACCCACATCACATGAGTTTTAAATATTCACAATTTAATGCAAGCCTTGGTGATTTCGGCACAATAGATAACCTTCAAACCTAGCACCTAAGCCATAGAAAGTCCATTCTTTGCAACAAATCCCTTCGAGGAATGTTTCTTGAAGCACTTCCAAGAAAAAAAGGAGCAGGTTGTTGACTTTGACTTCTATAAATCCCAAGCTTCATATATGCACATTACAAGTAGTATAATATTTGTGTTTCCTCCCCACCCCCAATGGGTTTAGCCATAGCCAAGCCAATTTTCTTTGGAGTTCAAAATTGTATATCCTTCTTATCCATGCTACACCCAACAATGCGATTTGAAAAATAAGTTGTATTACAACAAAATCTAGCACCCCCTAATGATGTAAAGTTCCAAGCATCAAGGGGCTAGTCCTATGCATCTCAAGAAGGCTACCCATTGTCACCTTGATGGTTCTTCCTCTCTCTCATGTTTGGATCTTCTCCAACTCAAGGGGAGTATCACTAAATAATATTAATAAGGCTATGGAGTAGGGGTCTGAGGGGATATAGGAAGGGTAAGCTTTAACAAAATGGGTGGTAACTGTAATATATGACATAGAATATGGAAAAGAAAGGAAAGGAAAGGAAAGTGAGATGAGAGGTGGGGGGGAATGGGATGATGTAAGACTATTGCCTATCAATTTAAGGGTTAATAGTGTTAATGTTTAATCCATTATTATAGTTCTTTTCATTTCAATAGATAACAACAACATAAGACAAGATCACTGAGAAATACACAATCACAAGAGACACAACATTTATCTTGGGAAACCCTCTAGGGGAAGAAAACCAAGAAAAACTTCTTTATTATAGATAGTCGATACAATTCCAAGAGATAACTCAAGCAAATACAGAAAGTCCTCTCCTAAAGATGCACCTCTCTCTCTCTCTCTCTCTCTCTCTCTCTCTCTCTCTCTCTCTCTCTTCTCCAACTGCAGTTCTGAAACTTGTCTCTCAATGAGCAAGTGAAGTGTGTCTAAGTGAGGCGCTAGCCTCCTTATTTATACAAGACCGGCATGTGTGGGAGTGTTCCTTCACTAGCAGGGCCAACTTCTTCTTCTGGGTGGTTATAACCACCTTTATTATATTTCAGGGCTTCTTTAATATATTCTGGGGACGACTTCTCTTTTTGCCTATTACAATTACATTATGACCAATCCACAAAAGGGGATTTGGTCCTTTACAGTAGTTTACATGATCAATCCACAATGGGGATTGATCCAATGAATAATATATCAAATAATAATAAGAATACACTTTGCAGTTACATTATTTCAACACTCCCCCTTAACAAGAAGGGCATTCTTCAAAAACATCAGACCAGAGAGAGGCCTTTATCATCAACAGCATCAGGAGGACATCATCATCAATATAATCTTGGAAAACTAACTGGCGTATCTATAAATCATCGGAATTTTTCTTCATCGGAAGCATCGTCATTCTCAAAGGAATGCAATCATCATCAACATCAATATGTATTAGTATAAAACTAATACATCATCATCACAACACGAGGTTGGCTCATCATCATAATACTAGACTGGATTTATGTCACAGCTATCAAGTCGAAAGCATAGTTCTAGTCTCATCTCATAGTCTTGCTTTACGTCACAGCGATAAAGTTGGAATCAAGATACTCATCCTGCTTTATGTCACAAAAATCAAGCTAGAAGCAGGATACTAGACTGGCTTTACATCATAGTTATCTCACTGGAAGTACAGTGCTAGTCTCATCTCATAGTCTTGCTTTACGTCACAACTATCAAGCCGGAAGCAAGATGCTCATCCTACTTTACGTCACAACAATCAAGCTGGAAGCAGGATACTAGATTGGCTTTACATCACAGTTGTTCATTCGGAAGCTCAGTACTAGTCACATCACATCTTCTTGCTTTACGTCACAACCATCTGGTTGGAAGCAAGATACTAGACTGACTTTGCGTCACAACTGTCAAGCTAGAATCTCAATACTAGTCACATCACATCTTCTTGCTTTACATCACAACCATCCAGTTGGAAGCAAGATACTAGACTAGTGTAACGACCCTAGTTAAATAAATACTTAAAGAGTATAAAGTAAAATTGATTAAAGAGAATAATTGTGATTAATTAAGTAATACTCTAACTACAGATCACATTTAATGACCTGAGAAATAAATTTAAAAGATCAATGAAAAATGTTAAAAAATGGTTGCGTATGCAGAGAGGGAGCCTATGAATCCTGAGAAGATAAAACATTTAAGGAGGGAGAAGGGACAAGCACGGAGGGTGATTGGAGGAGTAACTGCATGAGTCGGCGAAGGAGGAATAAGGGAAAGGGGAAGTTTGACGGGAGGATCATTCGACGGAGGAGAGATTTTTCTAAGGACTTTTGGACTTACTGTGAGCATAGAGTTTTGGGGACTGTGGATTTTGATCAGGGGAGGCACTGAGTTGCTGGAGGTTTTGGGCACGGGGGCCAGGATATCCGTAGATATCCTGGAGCTAGGTAGTTTTCCTAGTTGGTAGGGAGGACAGTAGTTCTGGGCAGTTATTTTCCTGTTTGTGGCAGGGTTGATCTATGTAGCAGGTAGCAGGAAGGCAACAGCAAGGCACGGAGGCAACAGAAATTAGCATCAGAACCAGGTACTTTGTTGAGTTATGTATTTATTTCATTCTATCATGAAATCGGTATTTATTGATAAATCCAAGTAACTGAAGTTGCTGTTATGAAAATCAATATTATGCTAAGAAGTTATTGTTTCAGCTTATGAAATAAATTGCTTATGAAACTTAATGATGTTTAGAATTATTAGGTTGTTACATATGGTATCAGAGCGTCTTAGTTTGAAATCTAGGCCTAAGGGACAAAACCCCGAGTGTTAACTCCAGCCACGCTTAAAATACAAACAAAACACGTTCAGTTCGACCCGATATGACTGATACAGTATCCGAAAATATACTCAGGTAGTATCCCTAAGTTATCCAAGCAAATAATCTCATATATCGTAAGCAACAGCTTTAGGTAATACCCTGTAACTAGATCATGTATGGTCACTACAGTTTTAGTCTGAACATTCGAAGGAATGCCTTTAAAATAGTGGCAGCAAACCGGATAGTTGTAAGGATCACTTCCCACAAAATGACTATCCTTAAAGCAGCCTGAATAAAGCTATTAAGCATGAAAAACAGAGATGATAACTTAATTTTATTTTGAGCAATGCTTGTCAATGAAGTTTCGGGTAGAATAGACACCTGAAATCGATAAAAACGTTGAGGGAAACTTCTTTCTAAGGCTTGAAGTTGGTAAGAATTAATAACTACACGAATTATACCAAATAAAATGAAAAAGGACATTTGCAGGACCTTGAAAAGGCCTACTTCATTCCGAACTTACCTAAATGAGGAATTGTCAATGCGCAGTCAGACAAAGGAAATTTAGAAGACTTGTATCACGCGGGAACAGTGTAAACCAGTTGCCTGTACTAGCCTCAGTGAAATTTTAAAATAATGAAGAATCTCAGGAACTATAGACCCATACAAATTTTAACCTTGTCAAGAAAGAAATTTTAACACTACGTAATGTTTTATGCAACAAATCAATTATCACGAAGGAGATTTGTCTGTTACACGTGAGGACATATTTGAGCTGTCAAATCTCAGGCGAAATCCCATCAGCCGTCAGATCTCGAGAAGTTGCGCAAGGTTTAAGTCCTAGTGTGCAGAGGAGGAGTCCCGGAAGAGTCATCAAGATATCAGAGTCATTGGGGTTTTGTTAAGTCAGAGAATCGAGACCTTGTGGTTCTCAAAATCCCGAGAACAGATCCCAGCCGTTGATCTCAGTAGGGACACGCATCAGCGTTCTGGGGAGGAATCGGGATTTTACCCATTGGAGATTTTAGGAGAGTAGAACCGTTGCATCGAGGAATCGCGATCCACGATTTCCCTATAGGATCGGAGCCGTCCAAATGACAGGGACACGTGTCAGGAGATCCCGCAGAGTCGGAGAATCGGGAAATCGGCATTCCTGAGGCCGAAGGAAACAGGACATTGAAAGTCCCAAAATACCGACGTAATCAGGGTCGTCCGTTGAAGGGACGCGTGGCAATCATCTAGCGCCATCGACGAAAGCTCCACAGTAGGGCTTCATAGGGAAATCGGATTTCTCGAGGTCATGAGAACCGGGACCTTGAAAGTCTCGAAATCCCGAGAGTCAATCTGAGCCATCCATCTGAGGAGGGGCACGTGTCACGCGATCGTCTGTATCAGAGATCCGAGGGCACCAGGCATCGGGACTTATAGGTCTCGAAACGTCGACAAGATCAGAGCCATCCGTTCACACGGGACAGGTGTCGAATATCTAGAGCAAGTCGACATATTGGCCATCGGAAAATCGGAGTTCTTGAGGACAAGGAATTCATGACATCATAAGTTCTGAAACCTCGAGAGTCAATCAGGACCGTCCATCTGCATGGACAGGTGGCAAAGGATCGGGCACCATCGGAGTTTTGTTCATTGGAGAATCGGGGCTTCCGGTGACAAGCTGTTTATGCATTGTGAATTCGCGATCCGTGAAAACCCTGATCAGTGGGGGCCAGTTGTCAGCACAGCAGAGAAGGACAGCGGCGTAGTGGAGGCCAGCTGTCAGTGTAACGGAGCGTCGGGATTTGGGCGATCGGGAATCCCGCGGTTGTATGAATTGAGGCATCACAAAACCCGTAGCCCTGATGGGGTAAATTAGTGGTCACGGGTGATGGTCACATTGGCCAGGAGCTAGAGCCGGGAGGGCTAACGTGAAGATAAGGTGTGTCGGGGATTGGAGGATCGCGAATCCAAGGGGAATGTGCACCTCAACATTGAAAAGTCCGAAACCCCGATGGAGAGTATGACTGCGGTCATATATGAATAGGTCACATGGACCAGAGCCTAGCCAGGAGGAGCTAAGGGCAAAGGACACATTGGGAAATTAGAACCTAAAATCCCGACAAGGAGGTATAGAGCTGCGGTCTTATGGGAGAGGGTCGTATGTGTTAGCAACAATTATGGTATCGGGATCTTAGAGGGAGAGAGGGCCAAGACCTTTCAAGCCTCGAAAGACCGATGGGATCCTAGCTGTTAATTTTGGCAGGACGCGTTTCAGCTCATCAGGGAATCGGAGTTTCTAAAAGCAGAGAACTCTTAAATGGGTAAATCACGATGCGCGATTGCCCGACTAAATCAGAGCCGCCCGTCAACTGTGGCACATGGAAAAATATCCTGCGGATTCGGGGATCGGGGATACGAAAGTCCCATACACATGATATTAGGAATCTCGATATCCCGATACCCGATTTCCCGATATCGGGGGTAGCTTTTCATAGTGGAAAACAGGTGGCAGGCTATGCTCCAAGGAGCTGATCGTCAAACAAGTCAGCGGCCATAATCCATTGGGTTTCGGGGGATCGCAAGTTTAGTGAACACAAACATCGTTTCATCAAGAACACTGAAATCTCGATGGAAAGTTGAACCACGGTCTCGCAGGGACAGGTCATATGAACTGTGGACTAGCCGGTAGGGGTCGATTCCTGAGAGAAGGAGCTCATCGCATATCGGGATATCGGGGTTCCCAGATGCATGGAATTCGTGCATTCCAAACTCGCAAACCCCGATCCCCGAAAATCCGAAGCCTCCTCACATGCCTCCTCGCCGACACGTCCTATTCCTTCGTCACGCCAACTCATGATTTCTTCCCGGTCCATGTGTCTCTTACACCCTGCTCTTACACCCCAAATTCATGAATCCTGCCACATGTGTTTTCCCTATCGCCTTCCTTCTGTTATCCTTTCACGTGGCCTCTCCTCACCCCGTATTTGCATCCAGCGTGTCTAGATTTCCCCACCTGGTCACCGTCCATTCACCTCATCTTAATCAAGACCTCCAGTCATCTCGAGAGCCTCCATGTCCCAAAGGAGCAGAATTCACCTGGGTTTTTCCCGATCCCAATGAAGCAGTTATTACAGCAGTTGATGGTGGTTGGACATCGTTTCCACCATAAATGGAAAACCAAGGAATGAATGCAAGCTTGTCAATTCAGTCCTAGGTCCTTTGGGACGCGATGGCGTCTGACTGAAGTTCACGAACGCCCAGGGACTACATGCGCAGTGAATGAGAAGACGCAATGTCTTCAATATGATGTCTCGATTTAGCTTCCAGTTTTTGTTCCAAGTATATGTAGGGCATTTTTCCATTTTGTAATTGATCGATGGTTGAGCAGAGCTCCCTGGTTGTAAAATTTTAATGAAGCATTGTTGTTCTAGTTATGTACGAGCTTTGGAGACTTCTTTCCTTATGAATGCCAATTTCTATCATATCTTTGTTTACACTGTATTAGAGCAGCTCGGAATTGGAGGATCCAGTCGAGCTATAACTATTATAGGATGATGTTGTAATGGATCACTATAATAGTTACGGAGCCTCTAATCAGTCCCTATAATTCTCTTAGCGCTGAATGACTTGGAATTGGAGGATCCAATCAAGTCCTCTTTCATCTTCTTGAAGCCCTGAACCAGGAGGATCCTGTTTTCGGAGTTTTTCCACTACAAACTGCTGCAAGCCTGATGCCCAGAACTGTTTGTCCACTTTCTCCTAAGTCTTCCACTTGTTCATGTTTAAATCAACCCACTGGCTGAAGTTAGGATTCCAGACCTCCTCTGTCCTTATGAACCAGACTCAGTCCCTGAGTTAGAGTGATACCTCCTAGAGCCATTATC
>ML827007.1:77506-92623 GCA_009831015.1 Picea engelmannii
AAAAAAAAAAAAAAAAAAAAAGAGAAATGTGTATATATGAATACTCATTATTATGTAACTAAACCACAATTGTTAAAATAAATTATTGAACTGGACAATTGTAATTAAACGATTTCTTACACAATTAATTGATTGTTGTCTTTTATAAAAGACTAGTCTTGTTGATTGGATTGAATGCATACCTAAATTATTAAAGGATGACAGTTTGATTATTAGTATGTGCACGAGATTTGCATGTACTAGCTACACATGCATTCCTTATACACATACACTAGTATGTATGAGCTTTCTTGACTTACTTACTGATAATGTTAGTTACTTGTTGTGAATGTGTGAACCATGCTCTTTTCCTTGTGCCACCAGATACCTTAAACTTCGGGATGAAGTTTCTTGAAGGGTGGGTGTATATAACGACCCTAGTTAAATAAATACTTAAAGATTATAAAGTAAAATTGATTAAAGAGAATAATTGCGATTAATTAAGTAATACTCTAACTACAAATCACATTTAATGACCTGAGAAATAAATTTAAAAGATCAATGAAAAATGTTAAAAAATGGTTGCGTATGCAGAGAGGGAGCCTATGAATCCCTAGAAGATAAAACATTTAAGGAGGGAGAAGGGACAAGCACGGAGGGTGGTTGGAGGAGTAACTGCATGAGTCGGCGAAAGAGGAATAAGGGAAAGGGGAAGGTTGACGGGAGGATCATTCGACGAAGGAGAGATTTTTCTGAGGACTTTTGGACTTACTGTGAGCACAGAGTTTTGGGGACTGTAGCTTTTGATCAGGGGAGACACTGAGTTGCTGGAGGTTTTGGGCACGGGGGCCAGGATATCCGTAGATATCCTGGAGCTAGGTAGTTTTCCTAGTGGGCAGGGAGGGCAGTAGTTTTGGGCAGTTATTTTCCTGTTTGTGGCAGGGTTGATCTATGTAGCAGGTAGTAGGAAGGCGGCAGCAAGGCACGGAGGCAACAAAAATTAGCATCAGAACCAGGTACTTTGTTGAGTTATGTATTTATTTCATTCTATCATGAAATCGGTATTTATTGATAAATCCAAGTTACTGAAGTTGCTGTTATGAAAATCAATATTATGCTAAGAAGTTATTGTTTCAGCTTACAAAATAAATTGCTTATGAAACTTAATGATGTTTAGAATTATTAGGTTGTTACAACTAGCTTTGTGTCACAGCTGTCAAGTCAGAAGCTCAGTACTAGTCACATCACATCTTCTTGCTTTACGTCATAGCAATGAAGCTGAAAGCAAGAGATGTCTCATCACAACAACTACTCCCCCTTTCGAGGAAGGTCATTTCCGACTATACCAATCTTATCTCAAAAGTGCTCAAACTTTACACGAAATAGAGGCTTGGTCAACACATCAACAACCTGTTCATCCGTGCTAATGTACTGGAGCTTTATGGCTCCTCTCTACACCATGTCACGGATGTAATGATATCGGATCTCTATGTGCTTCAACCTATCATGGAATACATGATTTTATGTCATCTTTATACAACTCTAGTTGTCACATAGGATCGTGGTTGCTTCCATCTCTAGGTCAAATAGATCGGTCAACAACTTTCGAAGCCATATAGCTTCATAGCTGACAGAACATGCAGCGATGTATTCTGCTTCCACTGTGCTGAGAGCAATGTTGGATTGCTTTCTACTCTACCATGAGATCATGGTTGATCCCAAACTGAAACATCATCCAGAAGTGTTTTTCCTGTCAGAAACACTTCCTGCCCAATCTGAATCAGTGTATCCACTCAATGTGAAATAATGATCTCCATCATAACTGAGACCACAATCTATTGTACCCTTAAGGTACCTCATCACATGTTTTGCAGCCATTAGGGGAACATGTTTGGGTTCTACCAGAAACTGACTCAAGGTGTTCACGATAAAACAAATGTCTAGTTTAGTGTATGTCAGGTACATCAGCGATCCAATAATCTGTCTGTACAGCGTGGCATCAATCAATTCTGATGAAGTGTCGACCAGCAGCTGCAGCTTCGCTTCCATGGGTGTATTCATGAAATTGCATTCAATTATGTCAAATCTCTTCAGGATTTCGACTGCATACTTCCCTTGGTTAACGAAGATTCTCTTTGGACTCTGCCATACCTCAAGACCTGAGAAATAATGCATTAGGCCAAGGTCTTTCATTTCAAATTCTGAGGCAAGTCTCTTCTGACATTCAGTGATGAGTTTTTCTTCTCTGGTTAAGAATAAGTCATCCACATATAGTAATAGTATTACTGACTCATCATTCATGACCTTGAAGTAGAGGTTAGAGTATGATTTACTCTTGGTAAAGCCTAAGCTCGTAAGAAAACTACCTATATGACCATACCAAGCTCTAGGGGCTTGCTTTAATCCGTATAAGGCTTTCTTCAATTTGCAGACATGAGACTTCCTGTTTTCAACTTCAAATCCTTGAGGTTTCTCTATATACACTTCCTCTTTGATGACACCATTTAGGAAAGTTGTCTTCACGTCCATCTGGTGTAACTTCCACTTCATCTTCGCTGCAAGAGCTATGATGGTTTTGATCGAAGTGTATCTGGCTACAGGAGCGAATGTCTCTTCATAGTCAATGTCTTCCTTTTGAGAAAAGCCACGAGTGACAAATCTTGCTTTATACTTCTCAATACTTCCATCAGCAGCATGTTTTATTTTGAAGAGTCATTTGGAGGATACCACATCTTTACTCTTCGGTCTGAGAACTATTTCCCATACTTCGTTCTTTATTATGGATTGGTACTCCTCTGTCATGGCATCTGCCCATTCTTTCCTCTAAATGGCTTCTTCAAGGCAAGTAGGCTCCTCCTCTAGAAGATCACACATCAAAGCCGTATAACTGGAGAATGGCTCTGGTCTTTTCACCTGTCTCATAGTTCTTTCGGGAACACCATACTTCTCTCCATCTTGAATAAGCTCTCTAGCCCAAGATGGCTTTCTTTTATGGAGGATCGTCATCTGAGGAGGTTCTTGAACTTCTAATATATCATGGTCTTCTAGAATTTTCTCATCAGGGGAAGTTACGACTTCCCTCATTGGTTCTACGGCTCTGGGAACCTCCCTCACTATAGTTCTGAGAATTACGGGTTCCTCTTCATATATTTCTTCAAGCTGGCATCTTCTTGATTTCTTGAGCAATGCATTTTCATCAAAGGTCACATCCCTATTAGTTTCAATGTGACAGTGACTTGGTATATAGATTCTGAAGGCCTTGGAGACCTCACAGTATCCCACAAATATTCTCTTCTTTCCTGAAGTTTCCATCTTGTTTCTCTTCTCTTTCGGTATATGAATAAATACTGAGCAGCCAAATATTTTGAGATGGCTTACCTCTGACTTCTTTCTAGTAAACATCTCTTCCAGAGTCTTGAGCCCAAGTGCACTATGGGACAATCGGTTCTGCACATATACAACTGTCATTGTTGTTTTTGCCCATAAGTACATAGGAAGATCTTGATCATGGATCATAGTCTTCATAGCTTCCATTATTGTTCTATTCTTTCGTTTAGCTACACCATTTTGTTGGGGATTATAGGGAGTAGTGAGTTCCCTCTTGATCTCAACATCTTTGCAGAAGTTCACAAACTCTTTTGAGGTATATTCTCCTCCATTATCTGACCTGAATATCTTAATATTTCTTTCAGAAAGATTCTCTATCAAGGGTTTGAATTTCTTGAACTTGTTGAACACTTCATCTTTAGATTTCAAAAAATATACCTAGGTCTTACGAGAATAATCATCAATAAATGATACGTAATATACATACCCACTAACGGAGGACGATGGCATTGGGCCACATACATCTCAATGAATGAGCTCTATGACTCCTTCTGCTTTGTTGTCTCTCTTCGGAAAAGGGTTCTTGATTTTCTTCCCTTGTGTACATCCATTGCATATGCCTTCATGGTCAACCTTGAGTTCTGGTAAACCTATGACCGCTTTGCATATGTATGGTAGTGCCTTGTAGTTTATGTGAGATAATCTTCTATGCCAAATTTCACATGAGTTTTCAATGGCATGGGTCATGGCAGCCTCTGAGTGACCCTTTAGTTTATACAAGCCATTTTCTTCACTTTCAATGATAATTGTTTCATTTAAGGTTTCTCCTTTAGCGCACATAAGAACTTTTCCATCTATAAAGGCAAATCTGAAGCCTTTATTTTCTAAAGTTGAAATGGAGAGTAGGTTCTTAGTCAAACCTCATACATATAGTACGTCCTTCATCTTTAGTGAATTCCCTGAATTTAGTTTGTAGTTTGATTCTCCCACTCCCTTGATGGGATATTGGTAATCATCTCCAAGTGTCACTTTCTAAGAAAACTTATTTTCTGAGATACAAGAGAGAATGTCTCTTTGTCCTGTCGTGTGCTTGGATGCACCACTATCAATGAGCCAAGTGTCCTCTCCAGGTGTTACAGATCCTGAGAGGGTCGAGATTAAGACATGGTCTTTGATCTGTTCTCTTATCATCTTTGCGGGTGGCTCTTTATCTTCGACTACATGGGCATGGTACCTCTTATGTTTTCTCTTGTATCCTTCTCATATGGCTGGACAAAATTTCACAATGTGTCCCATCTTGTCACAATGATAACATTGTACAGATGAGTAATCTATTTCCTTTCGTTGTCCTTTCTTCTGAAATCTCCTTGGATGAGATTCTTTATTATTGAATTTGTTTGATTGTTGAGGCTCTTTATGAGTTTCCTTTTGGAAGTAGGGTTTCTTCCTTCCTCTTTTGGTGTGAGTAACTAGGGCTTGATCATCATCTCTTGCCAGTAGCGCTTCACGGTTAGCTACTCTTGTTTCTTCTTGGATGAATTATTCCCATAGACTATCAAACTTCAGTTTCTCCGTTCTAGCACATATCGTTTGGATGAATGCATCTGAAGGTCTTGTGAGACCATTTACGGCCGTCATTATGAGTTCGTCTTCGTCTATGGTATCTCCAATCGCTTCTAACTGTTCTTTGAATTCTAAGATTCTGGAGAAATATTCCTGAATTGTTTCTTCTTTCTGCATCCTTGTATTCTTCAGTTGAGTTCTTAGATTCATCTTCTGGTTTATGTTCTTTCCTTCATACAATCTGGTCAAGGCAGCAAACATTTCTTTCAGAGTCTTCTTAGATGACACATAAGGAATCAGGCGGTCTTTGATTGAATCTGCAATGATTCTTTTGGCCCTGATTGTGTCCTTTTGATGCTTGGCTTTTTCTGCAGCATCGTCTGGTTCCATAATTTCTCCTCTGACGAATTTTGCTAGGTCATTCTCTTCAAGAACGAGTCCAATCCTATACTTCCAGGCACGAAAGTTTTCCACACCTTACTGCTTGTCAACAAGCTTAGTGCTTGCAGACATCTTTTACCTGGAGCTAGGAAAATGACCGAAAAATGAAAATGCTCAAAATCAATTATGAACTTACCAGGAGGTGCGCTTGGTTGAGGTGAGTAGCTTGATGTGTTTGGATCTGAGAAAATCCAACTTTTGTTCCTCCAAACTTGATTTGCGGATTTTTGGACTGGTGCTTCTGGTTTTCTGGTACCTCTGGCACTCTGGTACTTCTGGTACACTGGTTTTCTGGTACTTCTAGTACTTTGTGAAATTAGGGTTTCACTTTCCGGGAGATCTAGCCACTGAAAAGGTGCATTGAGAGTGCCAAAGTAATCCTTGGGGGAGGGTGCACTTTTCTAAATTGTTTTAGGGCTGAAATGCTTCACCATAAAAAAAGCCCTAATTTGCATGTACGACAACAATGACGTTTTTCACTCTTGTGAAAGATGTTTTCTTCAGCTTGGCTCTGATACCATGTTAATGTTTAAGCCATTATTATAGTTCTTTGCATTTCAATAGATAACAACAACATAAGACAAGATCACTGAGAAATACACAATCACAAGAGACAACATTTATCCTGGGAAACCCTCTAGGGGAAGAAAACCCAGCAAAACTTCTTTATTATAGATAGCCAATACAATGCCAAGAGATAACTCAAGAAAATACAGAAAGTCCTCTCCTAAAGATGTGCCTCTCTCTCTCTCTTCTCCAACTGCAATTTCGAAACTTGTCTCTCAATGAGCAAGTGAAGTGTGTCTAAGTGAGGCGCTAGCCTCCTTATTTATACAAGACTGACACGTGTGGGAGTGTTCCTTCACTGGCAAGGCTGACTTCTTCTTCTGGGTGGCTATAACCACCTTTATTATATTTCGAGGCTTCTTTAATATATTCTGGGGCCGACTTCTCTTTCTGTCTATTACAATTACATTATGACCAATCCACAAAAGAGGATTTGGTCCTTTACAGTGGTTGACATGATCAATCCACAATGGGGATTGATCCAATGAATAATATACCAAATAATAATAAGAATACACTTTTCAATTACATTATTTCAACAAATAGTGTCACAAAATATTGAATGAAAGAAAGGATTAATGTGTTACAATCAACTACCTTGAAGTAAGCCATATGGTTGAAAAAACTAGTTTACCACATTCAACCTCTTGAATGAAATAAATTAATTGATACATTCATCACTTGGGTGTGTACTCAAAGTAAAAAGGGCCTAATTTGATCCAATTTAACATTAAGTATTTGCTAGAAATGTGTTGTAGAAAAACTAGTCTTAGAGGGCTAAGGTTGCCACTCATCAGTGAAATTATAAAGGTGGTGTTTTGTGGTTGAAGTGTGCTTCTGAATCAACAACCTAAATGATAGAAGAAAGGAGAACAAGTATAGAAATCAAACAACAAATAAAACAAATGGGAGAACCTCCTCACATTGCTTTACTCCTAGACGAATGAATTCATTAATAAGCCTTTATAAAAGAATGACAACAAGAAACATTTACAACAACATGAACAACAAAGTATATCAATACCTCAAAGCTCCATTAATCTTCAAAGGTTTGATACATAAGTGAAACTCACATTATCTCCAAGCTCCTACAAGTTCCTTCATTTCATTCATTTCTTTTCAATCCTCTAATTGTCAAAATCGATGGAAAGAAAGCTTTTTTTTATAGAGTGACTGTTTTCTCTCGTACAATAAAATAAATATGATTTTCTAATTAACTCCATGACAAATCAAAGAAATATTATAGTAATGGAGTTGTTAGATATCTCCTCAATCCATGGTTGACCATGTCACCACATAGACATGACCCTCTCAAGGGCAACTTGCCCTCCAAAAATAGGAAAAAGTTACAACAAAGGTCTCCAAGAGAGGGCGTACAACTAAAAATAGGCATGAGAACTAGGTCAACATGCAAGATGTCCACATGAAATTCACCCTCCAAGATGGATACAAGCAAGATATAATAAAACAATGTCAAACCTAAGAGGATGTGCTCAAGGGTCCACCTAAAAGAGTTCACAAAGTGCATCCTCCAAGGTGCATGAGAGATAAAACAATAAAATATTCCTCCTAGGAGAATGTTTCATAACCAACCTCCAAAAATAGCAAGTGGTCCACAAAATGCATGTAACTAATCCACATGTGTGCAAAGCAACCAACTCCATGGATGAATGTGCAAGATGTCAAGTAGATAAAGCGTTCCATAAGAAATGAAGTAGTCAAACCCCAAAATGGCAAGTGGGCCATCTCCACAAGACATCCAATCAGATAAGGGTGAATTAGGGTTATGACCATGCCAAAACTCTATGAAATAATAAAATGTATATCTCCAAGAATAGAAAGAAGTGTCTCCACAAGTGCACCTTCCAAGGATATGCTCAAATATAGTAATAGGACCAAGTAAATACATGCAAAAGCCACACGTGTGGCCCTCCAAGTATGTCACACACCTCCTAATAAAATCCCTCTATAACCACCTCCAACAAAATAATATACGTGCCAAGTCAAAGAGGTGAGGATGCCCAATAAATTGACTTTAATATGGATAAAGTAGATTAATTTAGCCATTGAGCATTTAAATCAACCTCTAACGTGTGTGCATAAAGGTTAATGCTGAAATAAAACTGAATTCCTCCTCCAAATAGTTATCAATTGATTAAATCACCATGAACATGTGTGCCAATGAAAGGTGCACTCTAATAAGGTGGTGTGCCATGTAAATAAAATATGTTTTCGCTAGCAAAAACCCACACCATGATAACAACAAAACATAAAGCTCATTATGAAACACATCCCCCCCTATGTGATGTCTAGAAAATGTTACATCATAAAGTGAAATCACCTAGGAAAATCCCTCAAAGGCAACACAAATCATCCCACCATTGCAACATCATAAGAAAAAGGGACATAAAGAAGTGCTAACCTATCTAATCATCAAGTGCGTTCCCATCACACATCAAACAAAAGGACCATGTAGAACACCCTCTCCTAGTGACACCAAATAATACCACATCATTAAGTCAAAGTCACTTGGAAATCCCAACAATCATGAAACATCTACCTCCTAACACCATCATTTAACCCCTTGAGGGGCTAGAACCATCATCAATATCCAAGATAAGCATATCACGGATACCATAATGAGATAGCATGCTCCACAACCATCAAATATGCAACTAAGGGGTGATCAACAATGCAAACACAAATGAGAAGACCACCAAGCAGCAAACACAACCATCCAACCAAGGAGAAGTGAGGCTCCCCCAAGCCAAAGATCTCCAAGGAACTAGCAACAAATCTCCATCAATGTGAAGAAAATCACAAAGTGGAACCTTATACAATATGAGGTCTCACAAGTTGCAACTTCAAATTCCATAACTAATTTATGCAAAAGTTTAATGTCTTTTTCTAAGCAAGGGGTATTTGTATTCATCAAAAACTGGTTGTGGCTTTACATGTACAACCTTACTACAGTTCAAAATTTTCATAATCTATTAGGTAAGAGAGAAAAAACAGAAAGATCCCAAACCCTCCAATAACCAGAATTTATAGTGTCTTTCTGCTAAAAAATTTGCAGGTATAGACTAATAAACTGCCCTAACGAACAAAAATCACCACATACATAAACCTATATAATGAAAATAAATAGGCGCTATCAAGCCAAATCCACCATGGCAACCCCCTAGTTAGTAGCTTCAGTCTCCCCATGGGAGTTTTCAATGTCAATATGGACCTCAAGTGCTCCAAGAAAGAAGCAGCTCAAGGGGCATACCAACATCACTGGCAATCTGAACTAGCCAGTCCCAAAGCACAGAGGCTTACTTCCAGATCTACATGCTTCATTCGTAACATGGAAATTTCACTCGTTGACTTAATCTCCCAGTCCCATAGAGCCAATGTGTTCTTCCCTGAGTCCACACAGAAGTGACCCCTGGCTCTATTAACCTCCTTACTCTTGGGTTCTATCTCCAATTTCCATCTGTTGTTCAATGGTGAGCATAGGGTTACTTGAGGCCCTAAGATCTCATTAAAGTATCTTCAGAGGCAATGCGTAACCTTGAGGACGTCTCCCACAATGCTAGGGAAAAAATTGCAAAGGTCCATTCTTGCAATGAATCTTGAGAGCAGACAAGAATCCCATCCCCTGCCTTTGGCTCAAGAAGGATTCCATGAGACAAAGAGGGGTGGTTTTGTACAGAGAGAAACCTAATAAGATAGCAGGAAGAGATGAAAATGCCTAGAAAAAAGCTCCATTTGAACCACATGCAGGATACATTGACTGCCATTAATCTCTGAGGAACTCAATAAGGGCAACATGATGGCTTGCCTTTCTTCCTGTGCGTGAATAAGGTGATTGTATTGCACAATGAATATGCTGTGCGTGATTAAGGTGATTGTATTGCACAATGAATATGCTGGAGGGAGTGATGGATAACACCATATCCAGAGGCAACGAGGGCAGTGCAATCTTAATGCTTTTACCCAGCACAAAGAAAGACAATGACGCCAGGGGGGGCACATGGTCCCTTTCATTACTTTGATAACGACACAAACTAAGGGATGGGGAAATATGACCTCTAGTCCTTTCCCTCCTTCCACAACTTCAAGGTGCCCTCAAGCTACAAGGAGCCTTTATTTGTCATTTCTTCAGCTAACAGATTTAAATGACTTCGGATTTGAAGAGAAACCTCGTTCAAGTCCATTGGAAGTGATAGAATTCATTGGACTACACATACGGACCCAAAAAGAGGAGGATTTCCTTCGTATGAGAGCCCACATGATTATAGAAGAATCTCCAAAGATGACGATCTTACCCTGAATTTTCCCTCTGAGAATCATGACCCCTTGATAAAGTTGTAAAAGTCCCTGCTTCACTACTTCATTGTCAGCAGGGATCCCCATAACTCAAAGAAAAACTAATTTTGGTTGTCCTTCAAGATCAAGGATGACACCTCCCACACTAGCCACCCTACAAAAGTTGAATGTTAAAGCCACCCTACAAAGTTCAATGTTAAAGCCAAGTAATAGACAGAATTTCTTGAGCAAATTCAAAGCATGACCAAAGAAGAATATAGGGAAACTAAACTTCTATAAGAAATTGAAATTATTCAAGTTTGTTTAGGTCATCTGGAATTATCCTAAATACTACCTGGAAAGACTGCGAAGAACTTCACTTCGACCTGTCCCAAGACTGCGAAGAACTTCACTTCGAACTGTCCCATCCAGATATTTAAAAGATCAAGCAGCTACATTTAATGCAAGTATAAGACAATATTGTTATGCCATTTGACAGGAGCCAAATACCATTATGCCTCTGCACTTCATCGAATTTCAGTTCCAAATATATCCTTGCAAAATAGCTGTCAAAGAACAACTTTATGGACTGAATACTAGAGAAGAAAACTCAACCTCCAAGTTTAAGATCTTTCTCTATCCTACAACTCCATAACATAGGTACCTAAATTGATGCTGAGAGAAAAAAACACACAAGTAAATAGAAACTGTAAAAACCTTAACATAACAACCAACCAAGCCCCAACCAACAAATAATGATTCACGCCTATGATCATAAACACACACAACAACAAAATACAAACTTACAAACGTGGAGGGCAAGATTTTCAATTCCATGTTATGATAACACTACACAGTAATTGTCAAATAAAGCAGGAACACCATTATACATTCTTAAAAGTTAACAGTAACAAGAATACACAGCGATCCAATATGGGCCATGGCAAAGCTTCTAATATCATGAATATAGAATGAACAACTCCAAAGCTGGACAGAGTTCACGGAGACAAACAAACCAAGAATATTTAAAATTGCACTCATACATCCTTAGTAAGAATATTGTTTCAACCAAGTTTGTGTAACTTAACCAAGATCTATCCTTGGGTCATTACAAATCCCAACTAAAACACTTTTAATTGGTTGATTTTTTATCCCATTCGTTACCAAATCTTTGGTCAATCCATATCAAAGTGGATAGTAAATTTCAATGCTGTATATCTCGTCTCGGGAAAAGTATTAGTGAGGGTCTGGAATGTAACTTCTCGGTGACATCGGCGGAAAATATCGAAATATCTCGGAAAATGTCGCAAGATAGGGGTCTAACTCGGAATATCTCGGAATATTTCGAATATATCGGACAGGTGTTTAACTCGGAATTTATCGGAATATCGGAGAGATATACAACACTGGTACTACTAAATTTATCATGTACAATTACCTACAATAAAGATTCAAAATATAACCCATTACAAAACATTACTGCTGCCTAATCTTACTCCTGAATTCTAACCCACATTATGAGGAGATTGTGCAAATTTCAAGATTAAATAGAACACCATATTCATGGCCAAATAATGATGTTTCATAGATATGAACTAATTACAATCAATGTTGCAAAACTCTCCAATTTCTGGTGAGTTTTCCAAGCTTTTCAAGTTGCCAAGATTTCTGAGTTTTCCAGAGCCAAGTATATGCCAATTTTTTCCCAAGTTTTCTAATTTATCAAGTGGATGGACCCTGCAAAAAATTTCCCAAACCCCCAAGTTTTTTGCAACACTGATTACAATTACCATTGAGAGGGGGGAGGAGGGGGTTATACACAGTAGAGATGCATTGCAATCAAAATTGCTGCACACGCTTGACAATTTTCAGCCATCAACAAATTAATAGTATTAGTTATCAACCTTTTTGATCTTTTGAAAAACCATTGCCTCGTATCATTTAACTGCATTCCCCCCATGGACTAAAGAATTAATTTATGCAGTATTCAGTCGCTGCTTGCTCGGTCTTTCAGGTTCATACACTTTTCAGCTTATTCCAGTGCAATTACATTCTCCTATCAATTTAAGCACTTTTGAAGAGATGTTGAGAAACAATAGTCCAGGGTTGATATATCCTATGTCAAATTGCTAACTGGACTTCATAAAACACAGATTGATGTTCAGATTTAGGTGTGAGAAAGGATTTCGCTGCAAACAGTCATCAAGGTCATAGGGTGGACCATGGAATTTTTGGAAGTTCAATATCCAATATCTGTCCTCTTATCCTTTTATTCGCAGACCAACACACAAAGTATCAATTGTAATTAGGAAAAACTGTGTAAACAATGGACTTCGTGACCAAATAAATAATTTTCATTGTATGGACTCTGGAGTATGGTATCCAAAACCTGAAAGACTGCACATCACTCAAGTAGATGCATTTCCTTTTATTAGCATAAACAGGATCCTTTTAGCAACATGTCCTATTCAAATTAAAATGCCCCGAGGGAATTTCATTGTGATGATCCCCTTGTGACACTAGGACGGTGACCTTTCCATCATCATTTTCAGTTGCAATATGCTCTCAACGTACATAATGTTTATTAGTAGAATATAAGAAGCATAGCTCAAACAAATTGTCCACAAAAATAAACTCCCACTGTATGTTGTGCAAATACCTTGTTTATTGAAAAGTTATGTATGAATTGTTAGAGCAGAAATCAAGAAGAACTAGAAAATGCAATTTGACATCATGGCTATCTGATGGATTTCTATCTACTAATTAACAGCCCATTTACAAGTTTTAAATTATACAATAACAGAGATTTGATCTTGCTTTGAACCCCAGTAGAAAATGATTCTTTAATAATGTTGGAGAAAATCTATCTAGCTATTTGAAATCGCCCTCACTAAAAAGGATGATCAATGAATCTCCTTTTCATGCAAATATGCCATCCTAATTGAAAATTTTGAATGAAAAACCATGATCACATGTCAAAGAATTGATAGATAATACATGTTTTGCAGGGGATAAAATGGATTGAATGAAACAGTCTGAAACAGGGCATTGAAATTTGCTCATTTCTTGCCTTTTCCCTTGGGATTAGACTTTCTTTGCCTCTCAAACACTATCTCGCCGTGTGTGAGCACAGGAACTGTTGAAATGGCAGTTAAGGAGCCATATCGCTTCTTGAATTTTTCCACGCGATCAGCATCCAAAAGTAAAGCTGTCCTGTTTCCCTGGTAAAAGGGATGGTTTCCTGACCACACATCAACTACATACTCAGGTTGGGTTCCTCCAGTAACCATTACCTGCTCTCCTTTGCAGTAAACCTTAGCTTGATCATAGTACTTAGGATGAATGTCCTTCTTCCTGCAAACCACACGTGCTTCCCCTCTATTCACCTATGACAAATATCACATAAAGTAATGATATGAGAAACAGATCACTAATCTAAGTAATGGGTACCTTGAGTTCATGGTTTAAATGCAATTGACATTTGAGCACCTGGAATTGTGAATTTTAAAGGCAATGTGGACATTTAGACAACTTGAAATTCTGGTTTTGAAGGCATCTTATACATTTAGGCACTATGACATTGTGATTAACGCTAGATTGTCTGTTTGAACAATGAAATTGAGGTTTAAAAACTGTTTCGGAGACTTGGGTAAATTGAAAGCATAGTTTAAGGGCAGTTTGGGAATTTGGTCACTCTAAAACTGTGATTTAAGGACGGTATGGGTGTTTATGCAAATTGAAACTATGGTTTAATAGCAGTTTGCGTACTTTGGCAGTCTGGAGCAATGGTTTAAGGGCAGTTGAGAAATTTTAATGCTAGGAACCCTGGAACTATGGTTTGAAGGAAGGGATTTGGACACTTGTTAACAGTACTTTGAAAGGCAAATTAGGCAAGCACTCTAGAAAAATGGCTTATAGGCAGTTTAGGCAAGAAAACACACTCGAACAATAGTTTAAGGACAATTTAAGCAAGTAAGCACTCTGGACCTACGGTTTAAGGGCAGTTTAGGAAAATAAACACTCTGGAACTATGTTTTAAGGGCAATTTAGGCAACTAAACACTCTCGAACTATGGTTTAAGGGCTGTTAGGCCAGTAAGCAATCTGGAACTATAGTTTAAGGCCATTTGGGCATTTGGGCAGTCTGGAATTGTAGTGTTAAAGGCAGTCTGGACACCCTGAAATGGTGGTCTTGGGGGCAGCTGGAGCATTTAGAGACTCTGCAGACGTAGTTTTGAGGGCAGAGTCGGCTTTGGGCCACTTTAAAATTATGGTCTTAAGGGCAGTTGGGGCATTTAGGCACTCTGAAAACGTGGTTTTGAGGGAAGTTTGGGCATTGGGGCACTTTAAAATTGTGGTTTAAAAGCAAACTGGGTATTTGGGTTTTGCTGTGTGTTCGCAGCAATAGAAGCGAATGGGCACCCTGGATTTCCACTCTTAGGTCAGTCTCAGCTTGTGGTACTCCAGATTCAATGTTTTTAAGGGTTGTTAGAAAATCCATAACCACAAAACAATTTAGCAGACTGTTAAACAGTGACCAAAGATGACGAATTTAGAAAATGGGGGCAAGAATAACTAACCTTGAACAAGTTTGAAGGCGAAAATCCCTGAAAACACAAAGCGGACTGACATGGGGTAAACTGGGTTATTGCGAGCGCCATGCTTCAAGAAGGAATGCTCTGCCCTGTAAGTTCTCACGTGACTCTTAATTTGTAGAAAGCCTTATCCACTTGTGTGCAATTTGGAGAGTGTTCTCACTTTTCACTATGTAGTTCTCAGCAAAGACCACGGTCACATTCTTATGGCATTTTTCGCTTTAACGCTTGTGAAGTTCACCTATTTCCTCGTGTTCTCTGGACACTTAAATCGGAGGAGAGTTTTAATGTGAAATGGAGGATAAGGCGATATGGGAGACAGTGATAATGTGAGATGTAGTTGAATGTAATAC
>ML827008.1:0-11467 GCA_009831015.1 Picea engelmannii
ATAGTGACATTGTTAATAATATTGATGAGTTCATACATGTTGGAAGACGTAAATGGGATTTGATTGGTTCTGATGAAGGTCCCATTTATGATATGGAAGGATATTTCCAAATGTTTCCTTTGTAACTATCATATGAGGTTAATAATGATTTTGACATTTGAAAACAAGGAAATGATATAGTTGCATACATCTCCAGGGGTGACCTAGTTCTATTTTCTCCTGATAATGTTTGGTCATACCTTGAATATTTTGATGAGTATTCATTTGAGCACTTGGATTTAGTCTATGAAGAAGAATATCAACCACCGTTGTGCTCAAATATTAAAAGGGGTGAGGACATTGCTTTCCCAAATCATGGTACTTCCGACAAGGTTCTCCAAACCCCTTTGATTACTTTACCTCGCTATGTCACTAAGGGTGTAATTGGGAAACATGTCTCTTGTCTTAAATTTTCTCCAAGGAAAAGCTTACATTTAGAATTCAACAGTGGTTTGAATACCTTAAGAAGAAGTTTATTACCTCGGTCTTTCAACCTTCCCTTAAATTGTCAATCACCTCCAAGTTCTTGCTAGTTCCCTCCTAGACCTCAGATTGTGAAGATATCCAGGGTAGCCAACATTCAGACTCTTCCAGTCAGTCTATTGAAACTTTGGTTTTTCACGATCCCTTTCTGAGATGGATTGAGAACTTTCCCAAAGGTGTGAATTGGCACGATTTTGTCCCTCCCTCCCGCCTCCATGAGCTAGACTTTACGATCTCCGATGATACGATACATATTCTAACTCATGTTATTTTTGTGCTTAACTTATCATTGTTTTGGTTTATCATGAATCACATAGGAAATTATTATGATACATTTATAGGATGGTTCACTATCTATTTGACTACACCTAGCATTCAACCAACATGTAAGCAAGTAAGTAGGTAGGAATTTTTCATTCATTGTATATACCATCTACATTTCATGCTAGAGTAGTTGTATTTCCATTTGTATATATGCTTGCTTACATTCATTGTATTGTACCATATATGAGCTAGGGGTGATATCACCACCCCAAATGATTACTAATAGATTTTATTGAGATCTAGTAGGTCACAGATCATACCAGATATGTTGAGGTTCTCATGTGCTCTACGGTGAGCACATGTCCCTGAGTTGGAGCCAGATGTTATCCCCTAGCCTAAGGATAACTAGGGAGATTATGTCTCAAGGACCACAAATCCTAAACATGGAGTACTGAGAGCCATATTGACTTGAGCCTAGCCCTGGAGGGCCCATATTTCTTCTTCAACACCTCCATATTGTCAACAACAACAACATCCATCCCATCGGTCTGGTCCTTTAGCAGCAATGGGTCTTTCTCCATGAGGCAATGAGTCTGGGTATCATGGTATGTGTCACTATGATTCTCAAAACATTTCAGTATGGGCATTTAATTATTTTTGCTTCATGACGTGTGCTTGGAATGTATTCCTTTTGACTTGTCCATACCCAGGGGGTGACAGAATGCCCTAGTAAGTTGGTTCCCTTGGGAGTGAGTTTCCACCGGGTGGGTTCATGAAATTCCATCATCCATTCCCACCATACTTATCACTTTTCATCATCTTCCCTCTCATCCATTCCCTGCATTGGTTCGGAATTGGGTTTTCTAAGCTAGAAAAGGGTTGTACCTTGCCTTGTGGGAAGAAGGGGCTAAAGACCCAGTGAGTAAAAGTAGCTGGAAAAAGATAAAAGCCAAAAGAACAAAACCTTGAGATGCTTCGCCCAGGGATCCCCGAGAAAGAAATAAAAGGCTTCTCAGGAAGAAAAGGAGGGACCCATAAAATAAATAAAATCAAGACCTAGTTGGAGGATAGGGGGTCTCATCACGAGCCAACAAATTAGGTCCATGGGCATGTAATGGTATGACACTACCATTTAGCTGGTCACCATGCCAAGGTAGTGGCTCTTGGTGGCATAGCCAAGAGAAAGGGGGTCTCATCACGATCCAACCTTATCATCTCTGTGAAATTCTTATGGGTAACAATATCACCACTAGTCACCATGCCAGGGCAGTGTCCCCCAGCTATTCTCTTGAAAGAAAAATCAATAAGATAAAAAAGTAAAAAGGCATTGAATGGGCTTGGAAACATTTTCATCCATGACAAGGCACAACTCACCCTCTTCAGCGACACCCATACGCACGCCATACATTTCCTTGTCATCACTGCACCCATTGCCCAAACATCCCCCATACCATCACATGCACTTACATGACCTAGATTGGTCTTCACCTGGAAACATCCCACATCTAAGGGGATTCATCCAAATAGGACGTCTTGAAACCCTCTCCAAAACTAGCTTGTAGAATAGCATAACATCTTTGAGCACTTGTCTAGGAAAGGGGGGTTTTATGCACATGTTTAGATAACTTTATTATTAGACGTGATCCACATTGCTATGATCCCTGTGACTTATGATCCCATGGAGGGCGTACTTGTTGTTGCTGCAGGACCATGCCCGACGGACAGGTACACATGGGGAGATGATTAGCTCGAACCTCCATAGGCATAAAATCCCACCTGATGGATGTTGAGATCCAAACAAGGAGTGGACATATACTAGAGGCTTGCACTAGAGAGAGAGGAGGACGTTCCACTAGAGACAGCTTGACAGGCCTGGACCTAGGGGGGTCTTGCCCTCCCACCATGATGTTGGCCCTTGAAGGCCCTTGACGTCATCATTTAGAGCCTTGACGTCACCTAGTTGAGGTGTCCATCTTGAGGACAGTTTGGGCTGGCACGTGTGGAAGTTCTTGAGGGGTTTTGAGCTGCAATGTTTCACTTGGAGGGATAGCATTCCAGTAGAGAGGATAATTTCACCCTAGGAGGGGCATGAAGTCACCCTAAAAAGATAAAATTAGGGTTTTATTAGATAATTTTGTAAAAAGTTGGATTTTCTCATGTAAACTGGCCATGTCAGCCTTTTTGACCTAATTTTGTAATTAAAGGTCATTTTCATTGTATAAATAAGGGGATTTTCCCCTTGTATTTTTTCATCATTCATTCACTCACTAAGTGAGGTCTTAAATTTCAGCTCCTTTAAGGCTCTTTGGCTGAAATTAAGTGGTGTGCAACTCTTGGAGGAGGCTTATATTGGTGTTTTTGGCATTTTTCTTGGTGGAAAGTCTTCAACTAGGCTAATTGCTAGATTATTCTTGGTGGATGTAAGTGAATTTATGCAAATCCTCTTTACTTTGAATGGTTATAGCACATTCACTTTGAATTTTTCCCAAGATTATGAAATTGCTAGCTTAAAACCCTAGGAGATCAAGAACATGTTATTGTCCTTGTCTTAACAACTTTTCACCTACTATATTGTGATAGAAACACTACCTTTTGAAGCATTGTTCTAGAGCCCTACCATTGTAGCACTCTAGTATCATTTTCTTCATCAATCCATTACTTAATTCAAGCTTGAGCTAAAGAAGAAGGAAAATTGCTAGGGCCTAGGGTTACCTACTTCCTAGTAGTCGTTTTCCTTCTAAGTCTTGTTGATTGAAGCCTTGGGTTACCAACACCTCAACCATCATCCTTATTTGTCCTTAGCTCATACATTATCATTCCTTCAAGATTGTTGCTACAAAAAAGTGACTCCATTATCCCTAAAGACACTGATCTTGACCTTACATTTGATTGATTGATGAAAATAACACTTAAAACTTTTACCTCAAGATATTTACTAACCTTTCCTAACCCTAGATTTGACTAATTCAATAACCTTCTTGTTGTTGTTACAAAATTAAGATACAACCAATTATTATAGAAGTAAAATCTCTTAAAAGCAGTTGCAAAAGTTGATTTTTACATTGCCTCATTAACTTCTGACAAGTGCTAGTATATTTCTATTATTGGATTATAATTTTTGGTCATTGTGAAGCTTATTTAAGGCATCAGTTGTGAAGCTATCATCTTGTATACATTGTTGTTATAGAATTTATGTTTTCTTAATCTTGCATCAACTTAATACTTGTATTGACAAGTTCAAGGTTTTATGAAGCACTAACATCAAATTTTATTTGCAAAAGATATTGTTTTCTTGTTGATTTGTTATGGGAAGGTACACTCAAGCATATCATTGCTTCATTTGCTAAAACTTTGGGACTTTCTTATCGGTGTGACTTGTGAGAGGGGATATATTTTCCTGATACTTCAACCTTTTCCTTCTCAAATGCCCAGGTCACCAGGGATGTCTCCCCTGGGCTTCGTCCCTAAATAGAAAGAGGTGTCTTATTAAGGTGAGTGTGATAGGACAACCTCTTGTTATGCCAATTTTCCCTCCATTAGCCTTTCCCTTTTGGACAAGTACAAATTGTGTGATAACATTGTGTTGATAACATTACACTTGTTTGTCCTTATGAAAGAATAATGAATTCTATGACAACACGGAAGGCTTGAAACCCTATCATTTGGCCTGTGGCGTGCTTTCCACCTCCTTTGCAATGAACCCTTTCAAACCATTAGGTCCACTGATAGAATTTCTCTGTTTAGTCCAAAATTCAAGTAATAGTAATTCTTCCACATCTGGGTTTCAACAATTCAAGGGAGAGGATGGTTTCATGAAGATCACACTTTAGATACATTGGTGGGGAAGAACTTTTAGCAACAATTTTATTATTTTTTTGGATCAATTGTCTGATTTTTGGATAGTCTTTGTGGCAACTAAAGCTCATTGTCTTTAATATATCTTGTCAACAATTCTTTGTAGTAAAAGGGTTTGGACCAATTTTTTGGCCCTTTCTGTTGGATCGGTCTAGTGTTTCCTACCATGAAACCTCTTTATTGTACATTGATGATTTTGTGCTATCATTCAGGATTAGGTCCATGTTGTTGTATCTCCAATCTTATGCTTCTTTCCAGGTGATATTCATTACTTGTGCACTTCTTTGTAGCAGTTGAATTAGCTTAAACCTTGTTTCTTGACAACCCTCTTGGAAGTTGTTTATCAGTGGAGTGGCTATGGATTTACTTGAACAATCCCTCTACACTAGGTAAATTCCTCACGATGAGGGAAAAATTCATATACAAATTCTTCCCAACCTTCAAATGTGTACTTCTTGGTGCCAGTTATAGCACCCCACAACTTGATAACTGATCCATTTCCATGAGAAATGATAGACAGATTCATGTTATTCTGGTGTCTAAAGAAATATCATTCACCCTACCAACATAGGCATTAATCTCTAGATGTTTCTTCAGTTATTCAACACTGGTACATGAATATGAGTGGACAACATGCTTGGAAAATTCACCTTCCCAACAATCTAATCATCTAGGATGAAAATGCATCGATTTACGGAGATACCTATATCTTTGAGAAGTGCTACCTATATTATCATTGATCATGCTAATATATTCCAGGGATAACACCTTCAAGCACTGCTTTCGACACCCAACAATTTTTCAGGTAACATTTGGCTCCTACTTTGGGTCAAGTTCTCTTCTTGGGAGCACTTGAGAATCCAAAATATTTTCACCTCATCAATACTTCATCAATATTACCTTCTCTTCCCTATGCTTAGTCATCATGGAGAACAAGGAGAAATTAAAGTATGCATTCTTGTATGTTGAATTCTCCATCAATGTCGGGCTGGGAGAGTTCTTGGGACCCTTTTCCTTGTTATCACATAAATTGCCAAAGCGTTGATTTAACCTTTTCCCACAAAAATTTCCAAATCATGTACAAAACCTTCTCACCACTTATGAAACATGAGGGATGGGTTTCAAGAACTCATTTTCCTTCTATTTGTACTTGATCATCATAGTCAATGAAAATACCTCCAAATGTGAGTGTTCATGCATTGGAAACTCAAGTGTCATTGGGATAATGGCAAGTCTCAACACTTGCACACCAAAAATACCACCCGAATTGTGCACCCAAAGGAGTGGGCAGGTACATGACCTATTTTCCTAGTTTTTCTTAAAAAATCACCATAAACCCTGCTGGACCACGAGTTGCTTGTTAGATTTGGAGAATCTTTCCCATCCAATTCCTGATCAACAATTTTCCATTTTCCTTCAAGGAATTTTCTTAAATTCTATTCCATAGAATGAACATTATTACCCAGAGGGATATATCCTATTGAATTGGCACCAATAATTTTCATATTTCCAACAAATTCCATTGGGGTGGAATAATATTTCTTATCCAACCTATTTTAAATTGTACATGAATCCTTGTACTTAGTGAAAATATGAAAATAATCAATGATTGGGTTAACTCCTGTAGTGACAAATGCACACTCTTCAGAATTAAGTTCACTCTGTTGATCATTGTTGCAAATTTGTGTTTCATTGAAACAAGGTAGATAAGGTATGTCCATGCCTGGTCCAAAATAAGGACTCTTGTCTAAAATATGGAGCAAATCAATATGAATGTCAGTAATAGAAAAGGAATATTTCTTCATCCTTCAAGGCTCCCTTTGGTCACACCATTTCTTCATATCACAATCAAGATATTCATTAAAAATCATTGTGCAATGCTCATGGTTATTCTTGTTAGAATATAATGGATGTGATCATTTTACCATTGACAATATCACTATTGTCACCCAACCATAGGCCGAAGCCACCCTCCGAGCACCTTAACCTTGACAGAGAATCACTCCGAAAGCACACCCTAGGATAGATATCCAAACAAAGGGTAGCGCACCTTTCCCCAAGGATAGCGCACCAACAAGAGCTGATCAGATAGTTTGAACCCTAACCAAGAGATAGTCCAAGCAATGTGATTTTCTAGCTGCAGCAGCTGCAATGGCAACTCTCCTCCAAACCTATGCACCAAACTGGGCACTGCAGTGTGAACAAGTGTTTCTCTGCAATTCTGAGACTTCCTTGCCAGAATGAAGACTGGCCTCCTGTATTTATAGTAATTTTGGCTAACTGCCTAGGCCGACTTCTTATTCTGGGTATCTGTCAGTTCAATATATATTATTTCTTCTAACCGACTTCTTCTCTTGGGGGCTAATAACCTAATACAAGTTATCCTTTTGAGCCGACATGTCTTCTAGGGTTATTAGCCAACTCATTAGGGCTTCTTCTTGCTTCCCGGAGTATTCTATTATCGTCAGGTTTACACATGGAAGTAAATACCTCCCGCAGCTACCATAATATCAACACTCCCTCCTAGCTAGGGAGGTATTACAGGTAATGGTCTTGAGCACAAACATACCATTCACCCAGTAGCATCAACATAGTTGTATAGACTATGTCATGACTAGATCATGAGCACCATCATTACCATCAGTGTCATCAATTGCACCATCTCTCGGAACCATACTCTATATGAGTAATCAGACATGATGCTCACTCCATAGAGTGACACAAGAGCCATTCTTCTAATCTAGAAGAATAAATGTTCTGAACCATTTTCTATCTTGGGAAATCTTTGTTCATTGATCATTCATCTAGATGATAATCATTTTCAACACTGTTGATAGTATTCAAGGAAATCAAAACAATATCGTTCAATAGAACACAATTGTGTCTATCCATAGTAGTACACAACTACAATCCAGTGGTACACTACCACAACAAGTAGCACACAGGCACTTGATCAGTGACGTATAGTCACAAACAATGGAACACATCCACCACAGTAGTATACATATATTGTCTAGAGACATACAGTCTTCACAAAAATCATCTGATATCAACCTGCACAGAAACAATGTTATGATATAAACTGAATCATCTGGGCCATTCTTCCACTCACATCTATGAGATCTTGGAAGAGCATCTACCCTCAAAAAGGTAATACATCAATGATGAGATATCTGGACTATTATTCTCAAGAAAGGAAGAATAACTATCCTGATTTCTAATCCTGGACCATTCCCCACCCTGGGCCATTCTTCCGACACTAGATAAAGTGTAACCTGGAGAGAATGAGTCTACCCTAAGAAATGTCTATCCATGATTGTTGAACCTGGACCATTCCCCACCCTGGGCCATTCCTCCGGCACTAAACAAAGTGAAACTTAGAGAGAATGAATCCACCCTAAGGAATGATTGTCCGGACCATTTCTCATGTTAACCACAAGAGGAAATGTCTATCCTACACCAACCTCCAAAACATACCATTCCTCATGTTAACCACAATGAGAAATCATTGTCCAGCGAGGCAGGCCAGTCTTCTTGAGTAACCCTCAAGAAGAGAGACTTCCCTAGACCACTCCCCATGTTAACCAAAATGGGAAGTCGTTGTCTATGGTACATCAACAATCTGGACCATTTTCTGAACTCAAAAATGTCTGTCCATCAAAAATCTCAATCCACTTTCCGGACTGGAAAGAATCTATTCATCCTGGACCATTTTTTGAACTCAAAAATGATTGTCCATCAATCAATAATACATTAGTGCTCCCTCCCAACCTGGGAGTCATCTCTTCCTTTTTCAATAAGGAAGTCGTCTCCATGAGCTCCATCTTGAGTACGCAAACTCTTTCATCTTGAACAGAAGCTTTATCAAAATGTATTCTTATCTTCTCATCTGTGGAGATATGTATTAGAGAACCACTTTCTCCTTTCTAGACTTCATCACAAATAATGTAATGCTTGATTTCAAATGTACTTCGGTCTGGAACATTGGTCTTCTCTGAAGGCTTTATGTAGCTCTAATAAATAAAGTATATCATTGTTGGAAAACTAGAACATATCCATGTGGCACTTCTTTTGTCATCATGAGATATGATCTTCTGAGTAATCATCTTGATACAATATTTTTGTTATAGAAAATCTTCACCACGCTTTTGTTGTGCACTGAAGGTTCTCCACCAAGTTATCTTCTTCTATCTGCACACAAGGGTCTCTTTCTGGTATGCCTCAAAGTCTTGAGGTTGCTCTTCATATTCTCTTTGTTCAATTTCTCTGGAGAACATTATTTGCATTCATTTGATGTAGAACTCCAACCCATGGATATTGCGAATGATATAAAGACTCATATGTTTGGTTTACTGGAACAAGTAATCGTCATAGTCTTCTCCCTCCATCTTGGAGAACCTCTAGTTATGGATCTTGAAATGCTTGTATATATACATTGTTCTTCATCACAACTTCCAGTTCCTCTACTTGATTGCTTTTAGTGAGTTCATATCAGGATGGTAATCTTGTGATTCTTATTGACTGGTTGTTCTGGCTTCTCTTTCTTTCTTGGAATATTCATGTTCTTCCTAATGTTTTTCTTTAGCTCTTGGGTCCATGGAGTTTCTTATAGATTCCATGCCCTAAAGACTTCATTTCTTTCTTTCATCGTAGGATCACGGATGTGGATGGAAAACCAAGGATACTTTAAGGCTTTTGTTCGAAGAAGTCTTCTTCTACAGTTGAACTGAACACGCACTATCTTTTCATGGATGCTACCATGGATATATACTTCATCATATTCAATGGATCATAGGATGATCTCCCTCCTAATCCTTGCTTCATGTATGAGTGCATATAATCGACTCCCTCCTAATCCTTGCTTCATGTATGAGTGCATATAATCGACTCCCTCCTTCTAACAGAGTCCACGCTTCCGTCTACATCCTTATTGTCTTCTGCAATATATAATTGGCTCCCTCCGTCTAACAGAGTTCACGCTTCCATCTTATTGTCTTCTGCAAGACGTCATAAGTATTTCTCCAATTTTCTCTTGATTGTTCACTTCTTTCTGTCTTTGTTTCTTCTAAGTCTCTTCATGATTGATTCTGATTTAGGCTTATCTTGTAATAGATTCCACATGATTTGTTTGATGTATTTCATCCTTTCATGTGTATTATCTTACTTGTATAATGATAGCAATCCTTATCTTATTGTTCTTCCATAAGTATAGTTCTTCTTGGAACATATTATCTTCTAAGAGATAGATATACAAGATATGTACAGAGACTATGCAAACAAGATATGTACAAGAAATAAGAAGAGTATCGTTACCTTCAGAAGAAGTCTCTTTCATCCTGCTTAGTCTTCTTTGTAGGTTTCTTTTCTTCGGCAACTAATGCTTCGTGTTTCTCCTTCCTTTTCTTTATCTTGGGACAATGATTCTTGTAGTGACCATACTTTCGACAGTTGAAGCATTGTACTTCTGAAATATCTTTCTCTTGATTTGTCTTCCTCTTTGAACCAAACTTCCTTTTGTTCCTACGATTCTTGAATCTTGTTGTGAAGGCTTGATCATCATACTTCTTTTGGGGTTTCTCTTTTGCACTGATCCTGGATTCTTCTTGAGCACAACAAGTCCAAAGTTCTTCAAATGTAGGATACTCCTTCCTTGTGTTCATGCTTGCAGAAAATGCATCCCACATCTTGGGAAGACCATTGAGTACTATGTTTACCAAATCCTTCTCTCAAATGATTTCTTCAATAGATTTTAGTTGATCTCTTAACTGAGAGATTCTCACAAAGTATGATGTTATGTTGTCATCATCATTCATCTTCATTTCACGGAGCTCATTCTTATATTGGGTATGTGTTATATTCTTTGCACGAGACAGAGTGTTTGAGTGCCTACGCTGGGCACGTATGGGGGGTTAGAGGGGGGGGCGCTAGGCCCCCCCTAGGGGGGTGCAGGGGGGTGGAGCCCCCCGCGTGGGGGTTCGGGGCAGCGCCCCCGAAGATTATTTTTTTTCGGGCCGACATATTTTCGCCGAGCCGACATATTTCCGGGACCACATGATATTAGGTGGTTTTTCGGCACATGGTCTTTTGCCGATGGTTTTCTATTTTCGGTTAAGGAATTAGGTTTTTGGACTAATCCAGGTCATTGGGTTAGGGTTTTGGATGTCGCTGGCTCCTATATGTATATTGTATTGTAAACAATGTAACACAATGTATGAATATAATATATGTTGGTTTTCCCGGTTTGGGTTTCCAGGTGAAAAATATCTGAGTAATGTTTGTATTTGCCATTGTATCTTTTCTGTTCTTTTCTGAATATCAGTTTGCAGTAGATATTGTACAAGGTTAGAATTTACATTTGGTATCAAAGCTTTATTGGCTTCAGGGGGATGCCTTTGTTGTCAAGGGTTTGGCTCAGGACTGTGATAAGCCTTGTTACAGTGGGAGATCTGCGGTATTGTTTTTCAGGTGAAAAGAAATGGCAAGATATTTGAAGATGGAGATCAAGAAGTTTAATGGGAAAAGATTTGAGCTATGGAACCTCAAGATGGAAGATCTTTTGGTGGACATAGATCAGTGGATCGCGGTAGATCTAGGTACGGCACCTACAGGAACTTCTGCAGATGACTGGAAAAAGACAGATCGGAAGGCAAAGAGCACAATTCGACTGTGTCTCTCCGATTCAATATTACTAAATGTGTCAGAGGAAGCTACAGCCAAAGATTTATGGGAAAAGTTGGGGAAGTTGTATCAGTCTAAGTCCCTGGTAAATAAACTATTCCTGAGAAAGAAGTTGTATAACTTGAGGATGAGAGATGGAGACTCGGTG
>ML827008.1:11567-42107 GCA_009831015.1 Picea engelmannii
ACTCTTCTTATTTCTTGTACATATCTTGTTTGCATAGTCTCTGTACATATCTTGTATATCTATCTCTTAGAAGATAATATGTTCCAAGAAGAACTATACTTATGGAAGAACAATAAGATAAGGATTGCTATCATTATACAAGTAAGATAATACACATGAAAGGATGAAATACATCAAACAAATCATGTGGAATCTATTACAAGATAAGCCTAAATCAGAATCAATCATGAAGAGACTTAGAAGAAACAAAGACAGAAAGAAGTGAACAATCAAGAGAAAATTGGAGAAATACTTATGACGTCTTGCAGAAGACAATAAGATGGAAGCGTGAACTCTGTTAGACGGAGGGAGCCAATTATATATTGCAGAAGACAATAAGGATGTAGACGGAAGCGTGGACTCTGTTAGAAGGAGGGAGTCGATTATATGCACTCATACATGAAGCAAGGATTAGGAGGGAGTCGATTATATGCACTCATACATGAAGCAAGGATTAGGAGGGAGATCATCCTATGATCCATTGAATATGATGAAGTATATATCCATGGTAGCATCCATGAAAAGATAGTGCGTGTTCAGTTCAACTGTAGAAGAAGACTTCTTCGAACAAAAGCCTTAAAGTATCCTTGGTTTTCCATCCACATCCGTGATCCTACGATGAAAGAAAGAAATGAAGTCTTTAGGGCATGGAATCTATAAGAAACTCCATGGACCCAAGAGCTAAAGAAAAACATTAGGAAGAACATGAATATTCCAAGAAAGAAAGAGAAGCCAGAACAACCAGTCAATAAGAATCACAAGATTACCATCCTGATATGAACTCACTAAAAGCAATCAAGTAGAGGAACTGGAAGTTGTGATGAAGAACAATGTATATATACAAGCATTTCAAGATCCATAACTAGAGGTTCTCCAAGATGGAGGGAGAAGACTATGACGATTACTTGTTCCAGTAAACCAAACATATGAGTCTTTATATCATTCGCAATATCCATGGGTTGGAGTTCTACATCAAATGAATGCAAATAATGTTCTCCAGAGAAATTGAACAAAGAGAATATGAAGAGCAACCTCAAGACTTTGAGGCATACCAGAAAGAGACCCTTGTGTGCAGATAGAAGAAGATAACTTGGTGGAGAACCTTCAGTGCACAACAAAAGCGTGGTGAAGATTTTCTATAACAAAAATATTGTATCAAGATGATTACTCAGAAGATCATATCTCATGATGACAAAAGAAGTGCCACATGGATATGTTCTAGTTTTCCAACAATGATATACTTTATTTATTAGAGCTACATAAAGCCTTCAGAGAAGACCAATGTTCCAGACCGAAGTACATTTGAAATCAAGCATTACATTATTTGTGATGAAGTCTAGAAAGGAGAAAGTGGTTCTCTAATACATATCTCCACAGATGAGAAGATAAGAATACATTTTGATAAAGCTTCTGTTCAAGATGAAAGAGTTTGCGTACTCAAGATGGAGCTCATGGAGACGACTTCCTTATTGAAAAAGGAAGAGATGACTCCCAGGTTGGGAGGGAGCACTAATGTATTATTGATTGATGGACAATCATTTTTGAGTTCAAAAAATGGTCCAGGATGAATAGATTCTTTCCAGTCCGGAAAGTGGATTGAGATTTTTGATGGACAGACATTTTTGAGTTCAGAAAATGGTCCAGATTGTTGATGTACCATAGACAACGACTTCCCATTTTGGTTAACATGGGGAGTGGTCTAGGGAAGTCTCTCTTCTTGAGGGTTACTCAAGAAGACTGGCCTGCCTCGCTGGACAATGATTTCTCATTGTGGTTAACATGAGGAATGGTATGTTTTGGAGGTTGGTGTAGGATAGACATTTCCTCTTGTGGTTAACATGAGAAATGGTCCGGACAATCATTCCTTAGGGTGGATTCATTCTCTCTAAGTTTCACTTTGTTTAGTGCCGGAGGAATGGCCCAGGGTGGGGAATGGTCCAGGTTCAACAATCATGGATAGACATTTCTTAGGGTAGACTCATTCTCTCCAGGTTACACTTTATCTAGTGTCGGAAGAATGGCCCAGGGTGGGGAATGGTCCAGGATTAGAAATCAGGATAGTTATTCTTCCTTTCTTGAGAATAATAGTCCAGATATCTCATCATTGATGTATTACCTTTTTGAGGGTAGATGCTCTTCCAAGATCTCATAGATGTGAGTGGAAGAATGGCCCAGATGATTCAGTTTATATCATAACATTGTTTCTGTGCAGGTTGATATCAGATGATTTTTGTGAAGACTGTATGTCTCTAGACAATATATGTATACTACTGTGGTGGATGTGTTCCATTGTTTGTGACTATACGTCACTGATCAAGTGCCTGTGTGCTACTTGTTGTGGTAGTGTACCACTGGATTGTAGTTGTGTACTACTATGGATAGACACAATTGTGTTCTATTGAACGATATTGTTTTGATTTCCTTGAATACTATCAACAGTGTTGAAAATGATTATCATCTAGATGAATGATCAATGAACAAAGATTTCCCAAGATAGAAAATGGTTCAGAACATTTATTCTTCTAGATTAGAAGAATGGCTCTTGTGTCACTCTATGGAGTGAGCATCATGTCTGATTACTCATATAGAGTATGGTTCCGAGAGATGGTGCAATTGATGACACTGATGGTAATGATGGTGCTCATGATCTAGTCATGACATAGTCTATACAACTATGTTGATGCTACTGGGTGAATGGTATGTTTGTGCTCAAGACCATTACCTGTAATACCTCCCTAGCTAGGAGGGAGTGTTGATATTATGGTAGCTGCGGGAGGTATTTACTTCCATGTGTAAACCTGACGATAATAGAATACTCCGGGAAGCAAGAAGAAGCCCTAATGAGTTGGCTAATAACCCTAGAAGACATGTCGGCTCAAAAGGATAACTTGTATTAGGTTATTAGCCCCCAAGAGAAGAAGTCGGTTAGAAGAAATAATATATATTGAACTGACAGATACCCAGAATAAGAAGTCGGCCTAGGCAGTTAGCCAAAATTACTATAAATACAGGAGGCCAGTCTTCATTCTGGCAAGGAAGTCTCAGAATTGCAGAGAAACACTTGTTCACACTGCAGTGCCCAGTTTGGTGCATAGGTTTGGAGGAGAGTTGCCATTGCAGCTGCTGCAGCTAGAAAATCACATTGCTTGGACTATCTCTTGGTTAGGGTTCAAACTATCTGATCAGCTCTTGTTGGTGCGCTATCCTTGGGGAAAGGTGCGCTACCCTTTGTTTGGATATCTATCCTAGGGTGTGCTTTCGGAGTGATTCTCTGTCAAGGTTAAGGTGCTCGGAGGGTGGCTTCGGCCTATGGTTGGGTGACAATAGTGATATTGTCAATGGTAAAATGATCACATCCATTATATTCTAACAAGAATAACCATGAGCATTGCACAATGATTTTTAATGAATATCTTGATTGTGATATGAAGAAATGGTGTGACCAAAGGGAGCCTTGAAGGATGAAGAAATATTCCTTTTCTATTACTGACATTCATATTGATTTGCTCCATATTTTAGACAAGAGTCCTTATTTTGGACCAGGCATGGACATACCTTATCTACCTTGTTTCAATGAAACACAAATTTGCAACAATGATCAACAGAGTGAACTTAATTCTGAAGAGTGTGCATTTGTCACTACAGGAGTTAACCCAATCATTGATTATTTTCATATTTTCACTAAGTACAAGGATTCATGTACAATTTAAAATAGGTTGGATAAGAAATATTATTCCACCCCAATGGAATTTGTTGGAAATATGAAAATTATTGGTGCCAATTCAATAGGATATATCCCTCTGGGTAATAATGTTCATTCTATGGAATAGAATTTAAGAAAATTCCTTGAAGGAAAATGGAAAATTGTTGATCAGGAATTGGATGGGAAAGATTCTCCAAATCTAACAAGCAACTCGTGGTCCAGCAGGGTTTATGGTGATTTTTTAAGAAAAACTAGGAAAATAGGTCATGTACCTGCCCACTCCTTTGGGTGCACAATTCGGGTGGTATTTTTGGTGTGCAAGTGTTGAGACTTGCCATTATCCCAATGACACTTGAGTTTCCAATGCATGAACACTCACATTTGGAGGTATTTTCATTGACTATGATGATCAAGTACAAATAGAAGGAAAATGAGTTCTTGAAACCCATCCCTCATGTTTCATAAGTGGTGAGAAGGTTTTGTACATGATTTGGAAATTTTTGTGGGAAAAGGTTAAATCAACGCTTTGGCAATTTATGTGATAACAAGGAAAAGGGTCCCAAGAACTCTCCCAGCCCGACATTGATGGAGAATTCAACATACAAGAATGCATACTTTAATTTCTCCTTGTTCTCCATGATGACTAAGCATAGGGAAGAGAAGGTAATATTGATGAAGTATTGATGAGGTGAAAATATTTTGGATTCTCAAGTGCTCCCAAGAAGAGAACTTGACCCAAAGTAGGAGCCAAATGTTACCTGAAAAATTGTTGGGTGTCGAAAGCAGTGCTTGAAGGTGTTATCCCTGGAATATATTAGCATGATCAATGATAATATAGGTAGCACTTCTCAAAGATATAGGTATCTCCGTAAATCGATGCATTTTCATCCTAGATGATTAGATTGTTGGGAAGGTGAATTTTCCAAGCATGTTGTCCACTCATATTCATGTACCAGTGTTGAATAACTGAAGAAACATCTAGAGATTAATGCCTATGTTGGTAGGGTGAATGATATTTCTTTAGACACCAGAATAACATGAATCTGTCTATCATTTCTCATGGAAATGGATCAGTTATCAAGTTGTGGGGTGCTATAACTGGCACCAAGAAGTACACATTTGAAGGTTGGGAAGAATTTGTATATGAATTTTTCCCTCATCGTGAGGAATTTACCTAGTGTAGAGGGATTGTTCAAGTAAATCCATAGCCACTCCACTGATAAACAACTTCCAAGAGGGTTGTCAAGAAACAAGGTTTAAGCTAATTCAACTGCTACAAAGAAGTGCACAAGTAATGAATATCACCTGGAAAGAAGCATAAGATTGGAGATACAACAACATGGACCTAATCCTGAATGATAGCACAAAATCATCAATGTACAATAAAGAGGTTTCATGGTAGGAAACACTAGACCGATCCAACAGAAAGGGCCAAAAAATTGGTCCAAACCCTTTTACTACAAAGAATTGTTGACAAGATATATTAAAGACAATGAGCTTTAGTTGCCACAAAGACTATCCAAAAATCAGACAATTGATCCAAAAAAATAATAAAATTGTTGCTAAAAGTTCTTCCCCACCAATGTATCTAAAGTGTGATCTTCATGAAACCATCCTCTCCCTTGAATTGTTGAAACCCAGATGTGGAAGAATTACTATTACTTGAATTTTGGACTAAACAGAGAAATTCTATCAGTGGACCTAATGGTTTGAAAGGGTTCATTGCAAAGGAGGTGGAAAGCACGCCACAGGCCAAATGATAGGGTTTCAAGCCTTCCGTGTTGTCATAGAATTCATTATTCTTTCATAAGGACAAACAAGTGTAATGTTATCAACACAATGTTATCACACAATTTGTACTTGTCCAAAAGGGAAAGGCTAATGGAGGGAAAATTGGCATAACAAGAGGTTGTCCTATCACACTCACCTTAATAAGACACCTCTTTCTATTTAGGGACGAAGCCCAGGGGAGACATCCCTGGTGACCTGGGCATTTGAGAAGGAAAAGGTTGAAGTATCAGGAAAATATATCCCCTCTCACAAGTCACACCGATAAGAAAGTCCCAAAGTTTTAGCAAATGAAGCAATGATATGCTTGAGTGTACCTTCCCATAACAAATCAACAAGAAAACAATATCTTTTGCAAATAAAATTTGATGTTAGTGCTTCATAAAACCTTGAACTTGTCAATACAAGTATTAAGTTGATGCAAGATTAAGAAAACATAAATTCTATAACAACAATGTATACAAGATGATAGCTTCACAACTGATGCCTTAAATAAGCTTCACAATGACCAAAAATTATAATCCAATAATAGAAATATACTAGCACTTGTCAGAAGTTAATGAGGCAATGTAAAAATCAACTTTTGCAACTGCTTTTAAGAGATTTTACTTCTATAATAATTGGTTGTATCTTAATTTTGTAACAACAACAAGAAGGTTATTGAATTAGTCAAATCTAGGGTTAGGAAAGGTTAGTAAATATCTTGAGGTAAAAGTTTTAAGTGTTATTTTCATCAATCAATCAAATGTAAGGTCAAGATCAGTGTCTTTAGGGATAATGGAGTCACTTTTTTGTAGCAACAATCTTGAAGGAATGATAATGTATGAGCTAAGGACAAATAAGGATGATGGTTGAGGTGTTGGTAACCCAAGGCTTCAATCAACAAGACTTAGAAGGAAAACGACTACTAGGAAGTAGGTAACCCTAGGCCCTAGCAATTTTCCTTCTTCTTTAGCTCAAGCTTGAATTAAGTAATGGATTGATGAAGAAAATGATACTAGAGTGCTACAATGGTAGGGCTCTAGAACAATGCTTCAAAAGGTAGTGTTTCTATCACAATATAGTAGGTGAAAAGTTGTTAAGACAAGGACAATAACATGTTCTTGATCTCCTAGGGTTTTAAGCTAGCAATTTCATAATCTTGGGAAAAATTCAAAGTGAATGTGCTATAACCATTCAAAGTAAAGAGGATTTGCATAAATTCACTTACATCCACCAAGAATAATCTAGCAATTAGCCTAGTTGAAGACTTTCCACCAAGAAAAATGCCAAAAACACCAATATAAGCCTCCTCCAAGAGTTGCACACCACTTAATTTCAGCCAAAGAGCCTTAAAGGAGCTGAAATTTAAGACCTCACTTAGTGAGTGAATGAATGATGAAAAAATACAAGGGGAAAATCCCCTTATTTATACAATGAAAATGACCTTTAATTACAAAATTAGGTCAAAAAGGCTGACATGGCCAGTTTACATGAGAAAATCCAACTTTTTACAAAATTATCTAATAAAACCCTAATTTTATCTTTTTAGGGTGACTTCATGCCCCTCCTAGGGTGAAATTATCCTCTCTACTGGAATGCTATCCCTCCAAGTGAAACATTGCAGCTCAAAACCCCTCAAGAACTTCCACACGTGCCAGCCCAAACTGTCCTCAAGATGGACACCTCAACTAGGTGACGTCAAGGCTCTAAATGATGACGTCAAGGGCCTTCAAGGGCCAACATCATGGTGGGAGGGCAAGACCCCCCTAGGTCCAGGCCTGTCAAGCTGTCTCTAGTGGAACGTCCTCCTCTCTCTCTAGTGCAAGCCTCTAGTATATGTCCACTCCTTGTTTGGATCTCAACATCCATCAGGTGGGATTTTATGCCTATGGAGGTTCGAGCTAATCATCTCCCCATGTGTACCTGTCCGTCGGGCATGGTCCTGCAGCAACAACAAGTACGCCCTCCATGGGATCATAAGTCACAGGGATCATAGCAATGTGGATCACGTCTAATAATAAAGTTATCTAAACATGTGCATAAAACCCCCCTTTCCTAGACAAGTGCTCAAAGATGTTATGCTATTCTACAAGCTAGTTTTGGAGAGGGTTTCAAGACGTCCTATTTGGATGAATCCCCTTAGATGTGGGATGTTTCCAGGTGAAGACCAATCTAGGTCATGTAAGTGCATGTGATGGTATGGGGGATGTTTGGGCAATGGGTGCAGTGATGACAAGGAAATGTATGGCGTGCGTATGGGTGTCGCTGAAGAGGGTGAGTTGTGCCTTGTCATGGATGAAAATGTTTCCAAGCCCATTCAATGCCTTTTTACTTTTTTATCTTATTGATTTTTCTTTCAAGAGAATAGCTGGGGGACACTGCCCTGGCATGGTGACTAGTGGTGATATTGTTACCCATAAGAATTTCACAGAGATGATAAGGTTGGATCGTGATGAGACCCCCTTTCTCTTGGCTATGCCACCAAGAGCCACTACCTTGGCATGGTGACCAGCTAAATGGTAGTGTCATACCATTACATGCCCATGGACCTAATTTGTTGGCTCGTGATGAGACCCCCTATCCTCCAACTAGGTCTTGATTTTATTTATTTTATGGGTCCCTCCTTTTCTTCCTGAGAAGCCTTTTATTTCTTTCTCGGGGATCCCTGGGCGAAGCATCTCAAGGTTTTGTTCTTTTGGCTTTTATCTTTTTCCAGCTACTTTTACTCACTGGGTCTTTAGCCCCTTCTTCCCACAAGGCAAGGTACAACCCTTTTCTAGCTTAGAAAACCCAATTCCGAACCAATGCAGGGAATGGATGAGAGGGAAGATGATGAAAAGTGATAAGTATGGTGGGAATGGATGATGGAATTTCATGAACCCACCCGGTGGAAACTCACTCCCAAGGGAACCAACTTACTAGGGCATTCTGTCACCCCCTGGGTATGGACAAGTCAAAAGGAATACATTCCAAGCACACGTCATGAAGCAAAAATAATTAAATGCCCATACTGAAATGTTTTGAGAATCATAGTGACACATACCATGATACCCAGACTCATTGCCTCATGGAGAAAGACCCATTGCTGCTAAAGGACCAGACCGATGGGATGGATGTTGTTGTTGTTGACAATATGGAGGTGTTGAAGAAGAAATATGGGCCCTCCAGGGCTAGGCTCAAGTCAATATGGCTCTCAGTACTCCATGTTTAGGATTTGTGGTCCTTGAGACATAATCTCCCTAGTTATCCTTAGGCTAGGGGATAACATCTGGCTCCAACTCAGGGACATGTGCTCACCGTAGAGCACATGAGAACCTCAACATATCTGGTATGATCTGTGACCTACTAGATCTCAATAAAATCTATTAGTAATCATTTGGGGTGGTGATATCACCCCTAGCTCATATATGGTACAATACAATGAATGTAAGCAAGCATATATACAAATGGAAATACAACTACTCTAGCATGAAATGTAGATGGTATATACAATGAATGAAAAATTCCTACCTACTTACTTGCTTACATGTTGGTTGAATGCTAGGTGTAGTCAAATAGATAGTGAACCATCCTATAAATGTATCATAATAATTTCCTATGTGATTCATGATAAACCAAAACAATGATAAGTTAAGCACAAAAATAACATGAGTTAGAATATGTATCGTATCATCGGAGATCGTAAAGTCTAGCTCATGGAGGCGGGAGGGAGGGACAAAATCGTGCCAATTCACACCTTTGGGAAAGTTCTCAATCCATCTCAGAAAGGGATCGTGAAAAACCAAAGTTTCAATAGACTGACTGGAAGAGTCTGAATGTTGGCTACCCTGGATATCTTCACAATCTGAGGTCTAGGAGGGAACTAGCAAGAACTTGGAGGTGATTGACAATTTAAGGGAAGGTTGAAAGACCGAGGTAATAAACTTCTTCTTAAGGTATTCAAACCACTGTTGAATTCTAAATGTAAGCTTTTCCTTGGAGAAAATTTAAGACAAGAGACATGTTTCCCAATTACACCCTTAGTGACATAGCGAGGTAAAGTAATCAAAGGGGTTTGGAGAACCTTGTCGGAAGTACCATGATTTGGGAAAGCAATGTCCTCACCCCTTTTAATATTTGAGCACAACGGTGGTTGATATTCTTCTTCATAGACTAAATCCAAGTGCTCAAATGAATACTCATCAAAATATTCAAGGTATGACCAAACATTATCAGGAGAAAATAGAACTAGGTCACCCCTGGAGATGTATGCAACTATATCATTTCCTTGTTTTCAAATGTCAAAATCATTATTAACCTCATATGATAGTTACAAAGGAAACATTTGGAAATATCCTTCCATATCATAAATGGGACCTTCATCAGAACCAATCAAATCCCATTTACGTCTTCCAACATGTATGAACTCATCAATATTATTAACAATGTCACTATCTTTATCATAACATGAGGGATTTAATGCATCCAAGGGCTCCTCTCGTACTTCTTCACTTTCCAAATCACAAAACAAAGCATCATCAAAATCCTATAAAGGGAAGTAACTTACCGTGCCCACTTCTTGTTGTGCAGGAGCATCAATGGCTTGGATGACTTCATCAAATGGAAGAGGGTCCAGTACACCATCCTCAAGACTCATCTCTTCGTCTTCATCAGAAAATGAAGGAACTAGCTGATGAAGACCCCCCTTCTCTCCTAAGGGTTGCACGACCTCCTGATCTAGGATCGATCAAGAAAACTAAGTCGGATCAACTCTTTGGGTCTCTACTAGACCCAAACCCACTTACACAGGTCCTTTCCCCAAATGCGCAGGTCATGTGAGACTTGCGGTTCTCTCTTAAGCCATGTTCGACTTCCACGTGAATTAGGCACTAGATCTTCTCTAGTTAAGCTCCTTTCGTTAGGTGACCATGACTGTGACCACTCGCCTAACCAAAGGTGCATTGCGATTTCGCGTGTCAGTTGTTTGTGTATGAGCCAACCCTGATTCTTTGACTTCTAAAATACCGAAAAGAGCCTAGCATGTGCTAGCCCCTCTATTCTCCATTGATGTGACCCTTCGCTATGACCGTGGGCTAATCTTCTGATCACGTAGCGATTTCGCGTATACGAAATTCCTAATGTGATTCACCTCCATTCTCCCGATTTTCGAAACCCAAAATTTGGGCTCCACGCACGTCAGATCAACGGTCCAAAATCCATATGATCCGATGGTCCTGATGTCTCCTTCGCGTTTCGGGACTTCACATTTCATGAAGTTGGAAGGCTAATCAATCCTCTCCTCCGATCCCCAATATCCTGAAATTCATGTGCACCAGATCAACGACTCACAAATCCCCATGATCTGACGGCTCAGATCAACTCTTCGTGAAACGAGACTTCATGTTTCGCAAAGTTGGAAGACCACTCACCTCCCTTATCTTGATATCTCCCTGGACAATCAACGATCCACATTTCTCCTTCGATCAACGAATGTGATCAAATCACGAACTCAGGCCTCGCAAGTTCCCAGAACTCTTACTTCTGATTTCCCGAGTTGTGAACTCCCGCAAAACCAGATCTACGGTCCATGGTCTTCCTTCGATCGACGACTGCAATGAAATCATGAACTTAGATTTTGCGAGTCCCCAAAACTCTTACTTTCGATCTCTCGAGTTGCAAACTCCTGACAAAACCAGATCTATGGTCCACGATCTTCCTTAGATTGATGACTGCGATCAAATTGTGAAATCGGTCCTCACGAGTTCTCACTACCTTTAGCTCTGGCTATCCCGAACTGTGAATCAACGAAATGTTGATCTCTCGCCACGTGTCCTCGATAATAGACAACTCTGATGATTTCAGAATTTCGTAACCTCACTCTTCCTATGTACTTTCAAAGCTTATCGTTAGTGCACCTTTCCCTGATTGGGCAGCTATGATTATTTTGTGCTCAGAATGAACAGCTGTGATCTTTCCTCTTTTGTGCTTGCTCCTTGTTGGTTGGACGTTGATCAGACGGTCTAAATATTCCCCCCTTAGTTTACGCTTTCTTCAGACTTAGAAGATTTTCGAAGGAGTCAAAGGCTTCAATCTTTATCCTTCTGCGAGTCTGTTTCTTAGATCTCGTCGACACTTATGAAAAGTGTTATCCCTTCTGAGATTGGTTTCTTGAAGACTTCAGCTTCCCGTGCACTCCTTGCATTTCATGGATTTCGATAACTCAGATTTGAAGGATTTCTCGAAGAGAAATTCCTCTCTCCCTCCTGGCATTCTCCTTTTGCGGGTTCTTCGACTTCTTACAAAGTCTCTTCGACACTGAGTCGAATCTCGAATCTATGCACTCCTTGCACCAAATCTTTACACAAGGTTTGAATTCTTGTAGACGACTTTGCACGCCTTGCACCAGTCTCTTTGCACTCCTTGCAATGGGAAGTTTTGTACTATCTCTTTTGAGCTTCGAAATCTAAACAGATCCTAACAACGCACTCCTTGCATTCTGTGAGCACACCTTTCACCACTCGACAGAAAAGAAACAATTGAAACTTATCCTAACATTCACAGTTCCATCTATTCATAATGAAATTCATTCATTCATTCTTGAAAACACAATAACAGAGAATTGTGAACAATGTCCACACCATGCATTGGGTCAATTTTCCTCTGTTATATTCAAAGTGAAAATGGACACAACTGAAATCAAAAACTAAAATTGAAAACGCAGAAATCTCCTACTAACTTGCAGCTAACCTCATTTGGGCATAAAAAACCTCTATTTATCTCAGAGGGATCTTAGGGTTCCCCTTGACTACTTGTCTACATCAAAACCTATCCTAACAGCTTATCGTAGTGCAGTCACAGTCCAGAGTAGGAGTGGAACTCCCACTTCGCTCACGATCATTTAGGCGTGCCTCCAAAATATTTTTCTTGTCACTGGGTTAAGGCGTGCTTCAAAATATCTTCGTAACTGCCAGCGTTGAGATTCTGGAAAGATTCCCATGCACTGGTCCTGCTCCGCATGCTTGCCAACGATGCTCTTGCATCACTAACTCTTCCAAGGGTTCCTTTACTTCTGCACATTTTGAATCATTGAACAAAGTGTCATAAAAAAACTGGAAAGGAAAATGAATCACCTCATTCTCTTTGTCTTCTGTAGGAGAGATAGGATCTTGGAGAGCTTCATCGGACGAAGGAGCGGTTACCAGTGATTCATCCTCATAATTCATTTCTCTAGTTAAATCGTCATTGCATTCTATCGAATCATGGGATAAATCTTACTCCTCTTCAAGGGGTTGACATTTTTTTTCGTAAATATCCTCTTCTATATCAGAGGGTTCTTAGCATTGAGTATGGTATACATCCCTGAGATCTTCTACAATCTCAGTGGTGAATCCTTTGTTCTCTAAGGCTATTGTGAGATTTTGAAGGGCATCTTCATATGTTTGGCATCATGGTTTGAAAAATTCAATAAACCTACTGATGAGGTCTATGAAAGATGATATACCCCTATCTTCGCAACAACCCTTAAACCAATCTTTCAAAAAAGATGGCAGAGAAAGTATGAATAATTTTACCATAATATCCTCCCCTCCTCATTTTATCTCGCTTATATACTTAATAAACTCTACAATGTGATTAATTGGGAGGCCTAAAAATCTTAGAGAGTTGTTGAACCATTTTGTATCAAAGTAATGCGGGTATCCTTGAATTTTTTTGAAATCGATAGTCAGATACACTTTTTTCCAGGGCGCCATGATCCCATAACTTGGAAATATCACAAAGTTGAAAGTAAGGTGGCACCTTGGAAAAGGTTAGTGGAGTCGCCAGATAATTTTCTTGAAACTATCAAAGGGGTGAAGTGATTACCGAAAATGAAAGGATTACCAAAAAGTGTCATCTTTGAGGAGAATTGACTCAATGTTCCTCGACAATGATGCCAAAATGTTATTGCACAATTTGTACTTGTCCAAAAGAGAAAGGCTAATGGAGGGAAAATTGGCGTAACAAGAGGTTGTCCTATCACTGTCACCTTAATAATACACCTCTTTATATTTAGGGATGAAGCCTAGGGGAGACGTCCCTAGTGACCTGGGGGTTTCAGAAGGAAAAGATTGAAGTATCAAGAAAATATATCCCCTCTCACAAGTCACACCGATCGGGAAGTCCCAAAGTTTTAGCAAATGAAGCAATGATATGCTTGAGTGTACCTTCCCAGAACAAAGAAACAAGAAAAAAATATTTTTTGCAAGTACAATTTGATGTTAGTGCTTCATAAAACCTTGAACTTGGCAATAAAAGAAATAATTTGATGCAAGATGAAGCAAACAAAAATTCTATAACAACAATGTATACAAGATGATAGCTTCACAACAAATTCCTTAAATAAGCTTCACAATGACCAAAAATTATAATCCAATAATAGCAATATACTAGCAGTTGTCAGAAGCTAATGAGGCAATGTAAAATCAACTTTTGCAATTGCTTTTAAGAGATTTTATTGTTGTAATATTTGATTGTAGCTTACTTTTGTAACAACAACAAGAAGTTTAGTGAATTAGTCTAATATATGGCTAGGAAATGTTAGTAAATAGCTTGAGGTAAAATTTTTAAGTGTTGTTTTCATCAATCAATCAAATGTAAGGTCTAGATCAGTGTATTTAGGGCTAATGGAGTCACTTTTTTGCAACAAAAATCTTGAAGAAATGATAATGTATGAGCTAAGGACAAATAAGGATGATGGTTGAGTTGTTGGTAACCCAAGGCCTCAATCAACATGCCTTAGAAGAAAAACGACTACTAGGAAGTAGGTAACCCTAGGCCCTAGCGCTTTTCCTTCTTCTTTAGCTCAAGATTGAATTAAGTAATGGTCTGATCAAGAAAATGATTCTATAGTGCTACATTGGTAGGGCTCTAGCACAATGCTTCAAAAGGTAGGGTTTCTATCACATTCTATTAGGTGAAAAGTTGTTAAGACAAGGACAATAACATGTGCTTGATCTCCTAGGGTTTTAAGCTAGCAATTTCATAATCTTGGAAAAAATGCAAAGTAAATGTACTATAACCATTCAAACTAAAGAAGAGTTTCATAAATTCACTTACATCTGTTGATTTTTCATAAGCTAGGTTAAGCATGTAGTTCATTTAATTTCATCATGTCTTAACCATAAACAAGAATGTTGCAGCAACCAAGATCATAAGAAGAAACACCATGCACAAGAACACAAGATATATCTTGGGAAACCCTTCTCAAACAAGGGAGAAAAACCTAGCCAAATCCTTTGATATATTCTTCAAGATAAAGACCTTTCACCACCAAGAATGACTTAGCACACAAGAGGGTGCTTAAGCCCTAGAACACTAGTACCCAAGAGATGTGCGCACCTTTGCCAAAGCGAAGTACTTGCTGAAATTTCCAAAACACCTAAGTGTGTGTGTGTCTACAATGAAATATTTACTTTTACTTATATGAGACTTGTCCTATACACTGAAGTGTCTATTGGAACAATAAGGCTGACCTCACTTATATATATTAATTATTCATTATTATATTAATTAATATTAATATTACTATTAATTATCTTTTACTTTTTATCTTCAGACACAATAAGGTAGGGCCGAACTGTACCCTTTACACAATAACTAGGGTTACAGGTAGGTCCGACTCTTGAACAATATATAGGAAAGGATATGATACACCCACTAGTGCTCATCCACTAGGGGCACATACACAGGGATGCCATGGACCTGATTCACTGCATTACATAGATGAACCAGGTCTTCACACGTTCACCTGTGCTCGTCCACATGCACATCCACTCTACAAATCTGCTTTCCCACTGCCAACAACATGAGGATCATCTGGAGTCTTCTCGTCAACTCTACTGCTACTCAGAGGATTCCATCACATCATCTTCATTTTTGTTCACATGATGATGTGCCCAACACTTTTGGGATTTCCCACGTTCACCTTATGCTCATCCACAGACACGTCCTAACTCAACAGATCACTTTTACATCGGATAATCATCTGGATTTCTTCTCACTCATGTCATGGAGGAGGCCATCTCTACGTAACTGACTCTGTCCCAAGAAAGAACCAAGAACCCTTCATAGGGGCTTTCTCTCAGGTTTGTAATCTGAGAGAAAGACTTCACATAGTTGCTATGTTGCACATCGCACATGTTTGTAAGATAGAATATGTCTCCCAAAGCTACATTCAACAACACTCCATCTCAGCTAGGGAGGCATTCTTCATCAAGCCAAGTCTCATACCGATGTACTCTGAATTTTGTTTTTGGATGAGGTCATCCATACTCCCTCTTAACTCAGAAGGAGTTCTTCACCAAGTAAATGTTTGGTGTAAATGTTTGCAGTCTGCTCAGGTGTAGAAAGGTACTGGAAGTATACAATTTTCTTCTGCATCATATCTCTGATATAAGAAAATTTTATCTCTCTGTGTGTCAATCTGTTAGGAAGCATTGGGTTCTTTAAGGAGATTTATATATGGCTCTATGTCATCAACATAGGATCCATCTCATGGTCAAGCAAATTTGCCGGAAGTATGTGGAGCCACATTGCTTCGCACACTTACTTCTATATATACTCTGTCTCTGGTGCACTGAAGGCTACAGAGTTATGTTTCCTGCTGCAATAGGAAACCATGGAAGACTTCAAGGTATAACATCAACCGAATGCGCTTTTCTAGTTCACTGAATATTTTATCGGTCATATGTCATACTTCTTGTCCTAAGAAGTAGTGAATTATACTTAGATTCTTCATCTTGAATTCAAAAATCAAGGATTACTTGTAACAACAACGCTTTATGAATAGGTCATCAGGACTAGGCTTTCGTCACCAATACTGTAATGATATAAGTTTGGATCATCAACACTCTTGTTTGAAATCCAGACTTATCAAGAATCCATTTAACTGATATAGTTTCCAACTCATGGATGGATGTGTATCTGGTTCAATGGATCAGGTATTTCATCATAGACAACTCCCTCTGTTTGAGAGAAACCTTTGGCTATAGATCTCATTTTGTATTACCTTGATACTTTCATTAGTTGCATGCTTTACCATAGGTTTCTCTTTCTGGTCCCTGAATAATATCTTATGCACCATCCTATTAAAGTATACTGGTACTCTTCTGTTATGGCATTTGGCCATATTGATTCTCTTGTTTCTTTTCTAAGACATGGAGTATTATCATCAATGAAGTGTCTCATGACTGGAGGATAGGCTTTGAAAAACTTTTTTACTTTCTCGGAAGGTGCCTTGAGAAGCTTGTATGCTTTTCTGCCTCTTGCATAATGAGTCTAGGTAGGCATTTTATGCCTTGCTTCAATATCACTGAGCATATCAATTGGATCAATTGGAATACTGTCTTTCTCCCTCTAAACTGATGAAGGGGGAGAAGGTATAGTCTTACTATCAATCTCCATATGAGATTCTCTAGATCTTTGAAAGACTATCTCTTCTTCAAAGACAACGTTTCTGCTTGTCTCAATTTGTCTCTGACCAGGGATGTCGATCTGGAATGTCTTTGAAGATTCATTGTATCCTTTCTTTCTAAAGGATCTAGCTTGGAATTCTTCTCTTTGGGTACATGAAGGTACAATAGTCACCCAAATAATCTGAAGTGTTCAGTCTCAGGCTTCACTTTGGTGAAGGCTTCTATTCTGGTGAAGACTCTTGTTCTGAACATATATTGCGTCATGCATGCTTCTTCCCATGAAATCATAGAAATATTCTGATCATGCATTATTGTATTGATTGTCTCAAGGATTTTTCTAGTCTTCCTCTTTCTCAAATAGTTTTGACTCCCTCTGAAGGATAAACATCTTCCTTTATTCTTGACCTGTCTGGAACAAGAAAACAAGAGGAACCAAAACAAGAATATCTCCTAAAGGAGAATAATGAGTACATATCTAGAATTAAAACAATTTTAAGGATTGTTATCACATCTACAACACGTATGTGTAATGTAGAAAACTTTAGAAATATAAGTTAGAGGAATGAAAATTACAACAATCAAACCTGGAGTCTTCACTTCCAGTGTGTTGCTTTTCTTCCAAGTCTCCTTCACTCAAGATAACAAGTGCTTTATTCAACCTGTCTTTTGTACTAGAAAAATATTCTATCTTGACAGAAGGTTGGGTTAGAGAACAAAATTTATGATCTCAACTTTAATCCATCTAGTATCTTGACTTTAATTTTGACCAAGGGTTGGTATGATGGTCATAGCTTCAACATGCAACCTAGATCAAATACATGTCATAACAAATAGATGCATGTCAGAATAATCAAACATGGGTTACATTATTCTTCTGAATGTGTTGGATCTTGAGATCCTTCTGGATCTATGACAATAGATCCCTTCTCCTGCAAATACCCTTTAAAGCTTAACAATTTAAACATAGGTGAGTACATACCTCTGATAACATTTGCAGGTAGTGGCACCATCTGGTATCAGCGACAATATTTACCAACTTCTTAAAAGACTTCAAGGGTGACTGCAACTGGTACAACAACTAATGCTTCAACTGATACTGCAACTGCAATTGATACTGCAACTGATTCTGAAGCTGCAACTGCAACTGCAACTTAGGGTTTTATGAGGAAACCCTAATTTTTCAAACTTTAAAATTTGAAATTTTGATCTAGGGGATAGATGCGTTGGGCTGAGGCGAGTAAGCTAGTCCAGTCAGATTTCTGAAAATCCAAATTTTACCCCCTCAAACTTGACCAACAGATTTCTGGACTGGTGCTTCTGGTTTTCTAGTACTTCTGGTTTTCTGGTACTTCTGGTACTCTGATACTTCTAGTTTTCTAGTACTTTGTGAAAACTAGGGTTTCACTTTCTGGGAGATCTACCCACTGAAAAGGTGCACTGAAGGTGCAAAAGAGTTCCTTGGGTTAGGGCACACTTTTCTAGATGGTTTTGAGGCTGAAAATCTTCTTTAATAAAAATCCCTAATTTTCATGTACGACAACAGTGACATTTTTCCTTTTTCTTGTGAAGAATGCTTGTGCAATGGGTTCTTTCAAGACCTATGCTTTGATACCATGTTGATTGTTTATAATCTAGGTTAAGCATGTAGTTCATTTAATTTCATCATGTCTTAACCATAAACAAGAATGTTGCAGCAACCAAGATCACAAGAAGAAACACCATGCACAAGAACACAAGATATATCCTAGGAAACCCTTCTCAAACAAGGGAGAAAAACCCAGCTAAATCCTTTGATATATTCTTCAAGAGAAAGACCTTTCACCACCAAAAATGACTTAGCACACAAGAGGGTGCTTAAGCCCTAGAACACTAGTGCCCAAGAGAGGTGTGCACCTTTGCTAAAGAGAAGTACTTGCTGAAATTTCCAAAACACCTAAGTGTGTGTGTGTGTCTACAATGAAAGATTTACTTTTAATTATATGAGAATTTTCCTATCAACTGAAGTGTCTATTGGCACAATAGGGCCGACCTCACTTAGATCTATTAGTTATTCATTATTATAATAATTAATATTAATATTCCTATTAATTGTCTTTTACTTTTTATCTTCAGACACAATAAGGTAGGGCCAACCTTTACCCTTTATACAATAACCAGGGTTACAGGTAGGTCTGACTCTTAAACAATATATAGCAAAGGATATGATACACCCACTAGGGGTACATCCATAGGGATTCCATGGACCTGATTCACTACATTACACAGATGAACTAGGTCTTCACACGTTCACCTGTGCTCGTCCATAGGCACGTCCACTCTACAGATATGCTTTCCCATTGCCACCAACAGGAGGATCATCTGGAGTCTTCTTGTAGAATCTGCTGCTTCTCATAGGAGGCCATCACATCATCTTCATTTATGTTCACATGATGATGTGCCCAACACTTTTGGGATTTCCCACATTCACCTTGTGCTTAGCCACAGGCATGCTCTAACTCAATAGATTACTTTTACATTGGATAATCATTTGGAGTTCTTCTCACTCACGTCATGGAGGAGGCCATCTCTACGTTCCTAACTCTGTCCCAGGCAGGAACCATGAACCCTTCATAGGGCACTTCTCTCAGGTTTGTAAGCTGAGAGAAAGACTTCACATAGCTTCTATGTTCCACATCTCATAGGTTTGTAAGCTGGAAGATGTCTCCCATAGTTGCATTCATCAACAACATCCACCAAGAATAATCTAGCAATTAGCCTAGTTGAAGACTTTCCACCAAGAAAAATGCCAAAAACACCAATATAAGCCTCCTCCAAGAGTTGTGCACCACTTAATTTTAGACAAAGAGCCTTAAAGGAGATGAAATTTCAGACCTCACTTAGTGAGTGAATGTATGATGAAAAAATACAAGGGGAAAATCCCCTATTTATAAAATGAAAATGACGTTTAATTACAAAATTAGGTCAAAAAGGCCGACATGTCCAGTTTACATGAGAAAATCCAAATTTACACAAAATTATCCAATAAAACCCTAATTTTATCTTCTTAGGGTGACGTCATGCCCCTCCTAAGGTTACATTAGCCTCTCTATTGGAATGATAGCCCTCCAAGTGAAACATTGGCTCTCAAAACCCCTTAGGAACTGCCACACGTGTCGACCCAAATCGTCCTCAAGATGGACACCTCAACTAGGTGACGTCAAGGATCTGAATGATGACGTCAAGGGCCTTCAAGGGCTAACATCATGGTCAGAGGGAAAGACCTCCCTGGGTCTAGGCTTGTCAGGTTGTCTCTGGTGGAACGTCCTCCTCTCTCTCCGGTGCAAGCCTCTGTTATATGCCTTCCCCTTGATTGGGTCTCAGCATCACTCTCGTGGGATTTTATCCCTATGGAGGTCCGAGCTAATCATCTCCCCATGTGTACCTATCCATCGGGCATGGTCCTAAAGCAACAAAAATTACACCCTCCATGTGCTCATAATTCACAGGGATCATAGAAATGTCAATCACATCTAATAATCAAGTTATCTAAACATGTGCATAAAACCCCCCTTTCCCAGACAAGTGCTCAAAGACGTTATGTTATTCTACAAGCCAGTTTTGGAGAGGGTTTTAGGATGTCTTGTTGGGATAAATCTCCTTAGATGTTGGATGTTTCCAGGTGAAGACCAATATAGGTCATGTAAGTGCATGAGATGGTATGGGGAATGTTTGGGCAATGGGTGCAGTGATGAGAGGGAAATGCATGTCTTACTTGTGGGTGCCTCTCAAGAGAGTGAGCTACACCTTGTCATGGATGCAAATGTTTGCAAGCCCATTCAATGCATTTTTACTTTTTTATATTATTATTTTTTCTTTAAAGAGAATAGTTGGGGGACAATGCCATGGCGTGGTGACAATTTTACTCACAAGAATTTCACGAAGATGAGAAGGTTGGCTCATGATGAGACCCCATTTATCTTGGCTATGCCACCATGAGCCACTAACCTGGCATGGTGACTAGCTGAATGGTAGTGGCATACTGCTACATTCCCATGGACCTAATAGGCTGGCTCGTGATGAGACCCCCTATCCTCCAACTAGGTCTTGATTTTATTTATTTTATGTGTCCCTCCTTTTCTTGCTAAGAAGCCTTTTATTGCTTTCTCAGGGATCCCTGGGTGAGGCATATGAAGGTTTTTCTATTTTCTATTTTATATTTAGCCAACTACTTTTACCCTTTGGGCCTTTAGCCCCTTCTTCCCACAAGGCAAGGTATAATGCTTTGCTATCTTAGAAAACCCAATGCCTGAACCAATGCAGGGGATGGATGAGAGGGAAGATGATGAAAAGTGATGAGTATGGTGGGAATGGATGATGGCCTTTCATGAACCCACCCAGTGGAAACTCACTCCCAAGGGAACCAACTTGCTAGGGAATTTTGTCACCCCCCCAGGTATGGACAAGTCAAAAGGAATAAAGTGTTGATGTTTAGACAACATCGGGAAGACATTCTCTAATGATAATAATAAATAGTTATTGATTATTCAAGGGACGCATCCTTTCATGGATGGTCACCTTATGTTCCTTACATATGGAACACTCATTATTGTAATAATATATCAAATATCTCTCATATCTCATATAAGGAATACTAACATGGTATCAGAGTAGGACTGGGTTGAATCCCTCACGAGAGGGCCTAGGTAAATATAAAAACAACAAGTTTTCCCTTGAGATCACTTGTCGTCAATTGTGAGAAACTTGAAACCCTCACCCTAAAGTATAGGCACGGGGATTTGGGGGAATTATCATGGTGTTGTTCTCTCATTCGACTGCATGTAGAGGCAGATAACACAAATACTGTGGATGTTTCGATAATAAATGTTGCTCTGGCAAACAGAAAAATGAAAGAATTTAGTTATGTTAACCTTTCAGTAGCCCTGGGTACTCTGCTGCTGTAGTCATTATGCATAATTGTCCTGACCTTGAATTCTTCAGCCTCGAAGCTTCGAAATTGAGTGAATCTTCTGTATTATGTATGAATCATTGCAAGTCTTTAAATTCCACAACCGTCAATCATTTTTATAACGGTGGCCGATCATTGAGTTTGATGGGACAATTTGGGGCCCCATTGAAGGAAATTAATGTGATATTTGAATGGGGGATTTGGGATTTCTCTTTCAGCCAGGGGATTTGGGATGTGGAGCTCGAAACATTTATTCGATCAAACAAACAGTTAGAGTATATCAATGTGCAATGTATTCTAGGGCCATTTCTAATGGCCTTTTCTGCGATCGTTGTTTGTTCAAATCTGCGACATCTCGATCTGAGCTTCACATATGTGGACAATATAAGTTTAGTGGCTATAGCAAACAACACCACTGCACTTCGACACTTGAGCTTGGTGAACTGTGAGGTAGTTAGAGATATGAAAGTTTTTTTTTGGAATTCCATGATTGTTGGATTTGCTTAGAATGGACGCATTGATGAGGCCTTGAAACTCTTTAAGGAAATGCCTCAGAAAATTGTGGCCTCGTGGAATGCAATGATTTCCATATTTATGAAGAATGGGTTTGTTCATGAAGCTCTCAACTGTAGAGAACATACTAACATGGTGTTCCTTTTCGGTGAACCCATTTTTTTTTAAAGTACCTATGAAACAAGTTGGTTCAGATTTGTGGATGTGGGACATTTAATTTCCAAAGAACGATGACAAATGTCGTAAATCGTTTCATTATTGAGGAGAATGGCCACATCGATGTGTTCCAGGAGAAGGTGGAGGATCCACTTTCACATAGAGCAGTCCTAGAGGAGGACTGTTGTTGACAGAGTAGAGAAGCTAATCTCGGTCTTAATGTTTATCAGTTACAGAGTCCCAAATGGAGTAGTTGCAAAATCCCAGAGGGAGTAGCTGCAAAGAGAGTGGAGGACCTACTCTCAAAGAAAAGAGCCAGATAGTGCTTTGTAGTAAGCACCCTAATCTAGCTTGTGATTTGAGAAGACTGAGTTGTAGCACAGTAAGTGTACGAGTGTGGTATAGTTGGATATGTCTTAGGAGATGAAGAAACACTGCAGAGATATATAGTTCTGACCAAGCAGAGAGTGCAGTTGACAGAAAGCACACCAAAGGGTGTTGCCTTAGCTTAAGATCTGTCAGGATTCGTGGAAGGAGACTTCTATAACACTCAGTACTACAGAGGTAGAACATATCATAGCCAATTACGCAAGTCATGGAAGTAGTGAGGCTTCATAGGCTTCTCGCAGGACTTCATCCAAGACATGGTACACATGAAGTAGCCAGGCTTTAGCACATAGACAAGTAAGATGGTGTAGAATTCATCCTGACATACCTTAGATGGTCATATGAATGAACCAAGACATTGTTTTCACAAGAAAACCTTGATATGTATTAGACATTGGTTTCGTGAGGAAACCTTTATATGTCAAATAAGTTCCAATATGACATTCATTTTTCAGAGGGAGACAATTTAGTCTATTGATCAAATTGATCATGTTGATCTTGTAGCTCCAATTGATGTTCCCAAAGATATTGCAATAGGTTGAAAGAGACTCACAGAGGCTCATTAGACTTTGCAAGAGGTAGAAGGACATGCAACTCCTCGTGGTAGCTTCAGATAGATCAAGAGACCTCAAAGATATCCATGCTATGCCACAACTATGAGCCACATCATTGATTCTGAGCCTTCATGTTATGAGGAGGCATATAGTATGGAGAGATGCCATGATGGAGGAGTATCAGTCCATCATGAAGAATGATGCGTGGTATATTGTTTCGAGACCTGAAAGGAAGTTTGTAGTGACTTCCAAATGGATCTATAAGATCAAACATACAACTGACGGAAGCATCGAGAAGCACAAAGCGAGTTTTGTTTCTAGAGGATTCTCTCAGGTGGAGGGAATAGATTATGAGGAGACATTTGCTACTATTGCTCGATACACTTCTATTCGAATGATTATTTCCCTCGCAACATCCATGGGTTGGAAACTACATCAGATGGATGTGAAGACAAGCTTTCTCAATGGAGAGATTGGGGATGAAATATACATCGAGCAGCCAGATGGTTTCATCATACATAAGAAGGATTCTCATGTGTGTAGGTTGAAGAAGGTCCTGTATGGACTCAAGCAGGCACCTCTAGCTTGGTATGCGAGGATTGATGGACACCTGATGAGTTTGGGCTTCAACAAAAGTGTTGTTGATCCCAACCTGTACTACACAATTGTTAATGGTGAGGCCCTGATTTTGGTCCTCTACGTTGATGATTTATTCCTCAGAGCTACATAGAGCTTTATTATTGAATACAAGTATGTGTTGGCCTTTGAGTTCGAGATGAAGGACCTTGGTATGATTCACTACTTCTCGGGACTAGTGGTGTGGAAGAGAACTGATGAGATCTTCCTAAGTCATGGGAAGTACACAGTGGAGATATTGGATAATTTTGAGATACCGAACTTCAAGCCCATGGCTATACCAATGATGACGAATCTAAATAAACTAAGTGTGTCTTCTTTTGATTTTGACGAAATTGATCTGACTCTATACAAACAACTGATTGGATAATTGATGTATCTAGTTAACACCAGACCAAATATTTGCTATGCAGTGAGTGCACTTAGCTAGTTTATAAGTCAGTTGAGATAGACACACTAGATTGTTTTGAAACATGTGTTGAGATACTTGCGAGGCACAGTTCGACATGGTCTGAGATATACTTCTAGTATTGATATGATATGGCAGGAATATATTGACTCTGATTGGGCAGGGAGCGCAGTGGATAGAAAGAACACCTTTAGGTGTTGCTTCACTTTGGGATATTCCATGGTTTTCTGGTGTAGTAGGAAATGAACTTTTGTGGGTTTGAGCACAACAGAAGTAGAGTACATTTCATTAAGTATGACAGTCCGTGAAGCAGTGTGGCTTCACAAGATCCTTGCAGATTTATTCGAACATGTACTGGATTCCACCATTATTCATTATGGTAACCAAAGTTGTGTGAAGATCTCTGATAATATAATGTTTCATGACAAATCGAACCACATTGAAATCAAGTACCATTACATCCGAGACATGGTGCAGAGGAAGGAAGTATTGGTGTAGTACCTTCCTACAGATGAGTAGGTTGTTGATGTTCTTACCAAACCAAGACGAAGTTCAAGTACTTTCGTGACAGACTTGGTGTGGCAGAGAATGCCTCCCTCGCTGAGAGGGAGTGTTGATGTTTTCAACTTCCTGATACATTCTCCAGATCATACTCCTATGTGACTGAGTTGATTTGATTTGTGATGACACTTATCCGAGAAGGGATAAGTGCGGTTGGGCTTATAACCCAATGTCCCATGTGGAGAGCACATGAGGACATGTCAAGGGAGTTGACCCTTGATGTCATATACTATGGGAGTTGACCCTAGTGTTTCTAGAGGGTGTAGCCTCTAGAAGTCCACATGGAGTGATGTGTGTGACAAACTTTCTCCAGATTGTACTCCTCTGTGAATTGAGTTAAGTTGATCTGTGAGGACACTTATCCGAGAAGGGATAAGTGGAACACTTAATCGAGAAGGAATAAGTGCAGTTGGGCTTATAACCCAATTGTTGGGCCTCATAAATGTCACATTTATATCCTCTTTTTCCTTCACTATTCCTTACATTTCATCGTCCCATTAACCTTCTATCATACCATTTCCATAATGATACTTGGGTTTCTCCTTATTATTTTCCATTGTATTCATTTCAGTATTATAAGTGAATTTATGATTAAATATTAGAAAAATAATATATTTTCATTGTATATCAAGGTTGGATGAGTTTGATGATGTGTGCAGGCATATGTGAAGATTTCAACAAAGTCAAAATTCACTACCTATCCTCAAATTCGAATTACATCTTCAAAGTTTGAATATTTGAAAGAGATCTCAAGGAGAAGATCATGGAAGATTTGGATGACATATATTAACTAATATATGTGAGAGATGTGTGGAGGATTTGAAGGGATCATATCTTCTAATAATGGGAAATTAGTTGAGAATGGTTGAGAGAATAGTGGATCTGTAATTATGACACTCTTCAAGAATTTCATGCATATAAGAGAGTGCTCTCTCTTCATGAGGGAGAGTTAGAATCATGTAATTCATAATTTAGTCTTGTAATTAGGAGAAGGGGATTCTTAGCTTTGATTCTTTCATTGTTATTCTTTAATGCTTTGTCATTTGACTCTTGTAATATAATTTGAGATTGATATATTGTGTGAGATCACATATGTCTTTTGTCGTTCAACTCTTCACATGTTGTAATGCTTTACTAGATTAATTTCATTTCAACAATTTAGATTAGATTAGTTCTACTTCAGTCCTGCATATATAGTGCATGTGCTTCGTAAGCCTATGAACCTCATATTGAAAAATTAAATGGTTGGGAAAATACTACAACGGAATTAAACGACAATATTTCCGCCTAACATTTTGGCGCCGTTGCCAGGGAAGCACGATGGATTGAGGTTTAGTTTGAATTTTCATGCAAGTGTGATTAGTCATGGTCCTAACTCTGAGGTGACATATGGGTAAGGGCATGTAGGGTGTGTTTCAATTCCTACAATTTACGCAAATTTCATTTTTCGCAAGTGTGAATTTCAATTGTAGCAAGTGTGTTTTCTGCAACTATGGAGAGTATGTGTTTCAGCAAGTGTGATTTTTAGTTTTTTTATTTTTGATTTGGGTGTTGTAAGAACCCATTTTTCAATATGTTTTAATAATGAGTGTTAGCTTGGAACTACTCACTCAGATCCTCGTGAAAGTTGGGATCTCATCTTTTCTGGAAGAGGATATCTTGACAACAATTAAAGATTCAAATACTCCTTCAGGAACAAACAAAGACTCAACATCTGAAGACTCCTACACATTTGATGACGAACAAACATTCGAGCAGGATATTGAGGAAGATGAAGAGGAGTTATAGCAAGATCTGAGTGAGGAAAAACGTGCCTATGAAAGCATTATCGAACAATGGTTCCAGGTAAGCACTCGATTCGATAAATTTTATTTCTTAGTTAGGTCGCTGTTACAGCAACAAAATTTGTTTATTCATGTAAATTTCTATCTTTCATTTGAAAAATTGCACATGAATATATTTTTGTTACTGTTGCGTGCTTGGTTCCATTGGAAGTTTGACTACACGTAACTAATCTTTAAGTTTCAATTAGCATAGAGTAGGTAGGCTAACGAATAAAACAACGTTTTTGCTCTAATTTTTTTTTTTTTAAAATAAGTATGCTCTCCTCCGCGCTTCATGCGATCGCGAGGATCAAAAAATATGGATGATTTTGATTTCAGGAATGAATGTTTTTGTAAACATACTTAATAGTAAAAACAATAAAACATTAGATGAATAAAAACAAAACGAAATTTTACATGTTACAACGAAAATTTAACATGCTGTTACAGCATGCTGATACAACGAAAATTTTACATGCTGTTACAGCGAAAATTTTACATTCTGTTACAACGAAATTTTACATGCTGTTACAATGAAAATTTTACATGTTGTTACAAATTTTTTTTACATGTTGTTACAGTGAAAATTTTACATGCTGTTACAATGGAACTTTTACATGTTGTTACAACATGCTGTTACAGTAAAAAAATTTCATGCTGAAACAGTGACATTTTTTTTGCTGTAACAGTGATCTGCAAACAATAAAACCATAGGTGCATTAGGATTATTTTATTTAGGAATGCAATAAAAACAAAATAAAAAATAAAAAAAATATGCAATTTGTGCACGATCAGAGTTTCATTTTTCCATGTTGAAACAATATGAACACCAGCTAAAACAATCTCATGCTTGCAAACTTATTGTGGATCTGAGTAGCAACAATGCCATCTCTTGCATTTAATTGAAACTGCAAACATTTTCGCCCTCATGACTTTCTTTCATTCTTCCGACCATAAATTAAAACCTGCAACAAAACAATAAATAGAAAGACCTTTAGTTGCAATTAAAACTTAATGGGAGCATGACAGGGTTATCAAAAGCATGGCCATGGAATGGATTTACATCGTTCGATGTTGTATGATCCACCTAGAATAAGGGTGATCAATCTGAACTTCTTTGTGAGAGACAAGCTCTAGAAATTTTACCACAACAGGCATCATCCTGTTCTCAATTTCTTCAGAGATAATTGCCAGAAAACGTAATTGCCAGAAATGCGTAACTGTCAAAACACATGATTTTAAAACGATTTTTCTGATCAAACCGAGGCGCATTAGAAAAAAAATAAAACTCGGGTTTTCTTCAGAACAGAGGCAATTAGGTAAATTTTGAGCGATTTTTTGGATTTCACAACCATTTGGGAGAAATTCAAGGTTCTTCGAAGCTCATTTTGTAGATTGCATGAGGGAAAAACGATTTGTTTTGAACTACGTCACCCTCCAAGAAGAAGAATCCAAGTTCATAACAAACTCTGCTCCACATGGCACATGATCTAAGAGTCCAAATTGATTTACTAATCATCATTCAATCTTTCAATCTCTTTCACATCTTCAGATGGACTCCAAATGTCATTACTAGCAGTTCTGAACTAAACTCATTCTAATAGTTGTAACACACAGATTAAATAATAAAACAATGTCATTGCCTCATTGTTTTAAATTAAATAACACAAACAACATTTATTTCTTTGTTTGTTAATAATTATATATATATGTGTGTGTGTGTGTGTGTGTGTGTGTGTGTGTGTGTGTTTGTTTTTTTTGTTTTTTTTTATTATAAAACAAAAACAAACAAAGAAAAACAATAAAATAGTTATAAAAACATTATAAAATAATAATAATAATAAATAAAAATATAAAAACACTTCAAAACTAAAATACAAATTGCAAATGGACACTTTATTTATTCTTGAAAACCATGATCCAAACATGTTACACCGATGTGTTTTTCTTAAGTCACTTCACACAGCAATGGATGATGAGATAAGCGTGCAACGACAGCATGTATAAAAACACAGTCTATTTCTTTGATTTGTTGCATTTGCACTTATTTCTACATAATATGTTTTTCGCAAATCTCACGGTTTTTATGTAGGATTAGTGCTAAATCTTTTTCAGGTTAGAAGACAATCAAATTTTATGATGAAGTGATATTTTTTCAGAAAAACATGTTTGCTAGATAGCTTGAAGGAGTTGTTACTCATCCAAAACATCATGACGTTTGCTGATACACAACAACATTTTGTTGATGTACAACAACATTTTGTTGATACTCAACAACATTTTGCTGTTACACAACAAATTTTTGTGCATCTTGATGTTTGCTGATACACAACAACTTTATGCGCATCTTGATATTTGTTGTTACATAGGTACATTTTGCTGATACACAACAAAATTTTGTTGATACAAAGAAACTTTTTGCGCATCCTGATGTTTGTTGTTACACAGAAACATTTTGCTGATACACATCAACATTTTGCCAAATTTCATGCTGTAACATTGTCCCATTTCTCCTTCAAAGCTGATTGGTCATCCCTATGTTGAAGCCATCTTTCATTGCCTTAAACTTCATGCTTTAAAACGCCTATTTTTTTGAGTTGCATTTGCCTTTCTAGTTTTCCTTCTGAATAAAACAAACTCCATTTTTCCATGATTACATTTCCTTGTCATAAACCCTGTTGCTACTGAGATCTTTACATCTATAGTCCTACCACTCTTTTTATAATCTTGTGTTGACTGATGTGGGATTCCTTAAGGCCCACCTTTCAACAGTCTTGTCCCATCGACCTCGACACCTTATCTGGGATATAGACTAGAGTTCCTTTTTGAGTACCTTGAGGCTTGCATGCCTTAATGACAAGCTCTCTCGCTAGCAATCATGGGAATACATCAATGTCTCTTGATCATTAGATATTGCAAGTGGCTCGACATCAACCCATATATTCACACTTTGTAAGATGTACTCGGGTACCTTGACACTCATTGACATCACTGGTGAGTTTGTCTCGCATTGGTTAACGACATTCATCAATGGTCAATAATCCAATGATTTCTCTTCATGCTCGACATCGACACATTCATTCGCATGATGAGAATTGTACCATCAGTTTTGTAGCAGGTGAAGACTATACACTTTTTCATGATCCCCTCAGCAGTTGCAACAGTTTGATTTCAGATCTATGAGAGTACCACAGTTCCATATTCTTCGCCTTCCACATTTCTCATGATTCAACAGTAGCAGTTCAGATTCCTTCACTTCCCATGATCCAGTTACAGCAGCAACAACATTAGCAGTTCCATTTTCCTGATCTTGCAACAGTGACACCTTCCATCCTTCCATCAGTCACAGTGAGATATTCTTTTCTTCAGCAGTTACAATAGTTTCATCTACAACACCAGTCACGTTTTCTTGATCCAACAGCCACAACAACTACATCTACTTTTTTGGTAAGTGGAGGTATGTTCTTTTCTAAGCTTTAATCACACAATTCCTTATATGCTGACTTGAATATTTTGGAAAATTTCCTCACCATGTTCTCTTTCCTTTCATAACCTACCCTAGGTTGCATGAGGATATGCAACCGCTTCAGTTGTTGGGAGGGGGGGGGGGGG
>ML827008.1:66809-111907 GCA_009831015.1 Picea engelmannii
AAAGGCATAAAGTACAAGCACATGGCATGAAGCAAAAAGAATTAAATGCACATATTCAATTGTTTTGAGAATCAAAGTGACACATACCATGATACCTGGACTCATTACCTCGTGGAGAAAGACCCAATGTTGTTGAAGGACCAGGCCGAAGGGATGGATGTTGTTGATGCTGACATGATGGAGGTGTTGAAGAATAAATATGGTCCCTCCAGGGCCAGACTCAAGTCAATATGGCTCTTGATACTCCATGTCTAGGACCTATGGGCCTCGAGACATAATCTTCTTAGCTATCCCTAGGCTATGGGATAACACACGCAACACAACTTCCAGGGTTTGTTCATTAGTAAATATTGGATCCTTTTGCGAACTGGGAAATTTCCAGTATTTTCTTGTAACCTAAGTATGTCGACAATTTTCCAATTGAGAGTGGAGAGAAGGATTTTTCTATCCTTTGACTTTGTAATATGTGATCCAAGACTGGATTGGTTGAGCTTGTGTATGATGCAATGTGTACCTTACCTTAATCAATTTATGGCTTGAAACTACAACTGAATTATAACCAAGGTGTTGCAGTGCTACAAAAAATTGGGTATGTTGTGAAAGGTGACATAAATTATCTTAGAAACAGACTGAAATGGCATGGGAGGGGATGTTTCACACCATAAACATGTGAACTAATCTTTGCAAAAATCCATGGCAACCTCAACCCTCATCCTGTAATGTGGATTACATTCTTAGGAAGCTTCATCAAATTATGATGGTAGTATTGGAGCTGATGTTGAACAGTAAGATATGTTCATGTGTCATTCATCTCCTAAGAAAATCGAATATAGGTGTAAAAATAACTCACAAATCTGCAGACTGGTGAGAATTAGGACTAAGGGTCACTTACCTCAGGCATGTGGTAGAGCATTATTACTTTGGGATCAGATTGGATTATTAAAACAAATATTGATATGTGTGAATATATGTGTGTGTGTGTAACGCTAGAAAGGGGTGTTAGTTGAGCCTACCTTTATTAATGATTATTTGGTAAACTTGGACAGGGCCGACCCCTTTGAGGAGTCATGTGTGTGTGTGTAATGCTAGAAAGGGATGTTAGTTGAACTGACCTTTAGTGATGAATATTTGGTAAACTTGGATAAGGTTGAACCCTTTGAGGAGTCTTGTGTGTAATTCTAAAGGATGAATATTAATGTTCAATCCCTTACATCCACATGAGATGGAAGAATTGGGTTGTTTCTTGCTTGGTTGGTGATGAAGACAAGTCCTTGGGAAATTTTGAAGGGCTACCTATTTTAAGGAGCAACCCTTTGTGAAGGGTTCTTGGTTGTGATTTGAGGGAATGTTTTCAATTGGAAGCCCACATAGGGAAGGAGCATCTTTTGGAAGTGCCTTTAGAGGATGTATGTTGCATGAAATCCCCCCCCTTTCCCCTCATTTGAGGAATTTTTTCATTTGTGAAGTGTTGTGCCCCTTCAAGAATTGTACATGTGGCATGAAATCTCACATTTTTATATTTTAAAATTTATTAATTGTAGAAGAGGGCCTTTTCCCCTCCATAGGCTAGATTAGGGGCTTTTAACCTAATAAATAAATATTTTAATTTAAATGAATTTTAGCACCTCCTCTATTAATAGAGGTTAACTTCCTCTCATTTGAAGCATCACATCTTAAAGGAGAAATCCCTTTAGGAGATCTGAAATTTTCTAAAATTTTGTCGGAGCATCTTTGCTTTACACATTTTTTGGAGGATTGATCTAATGGACGCTTTTCTTGTTTTGGTGGATGTTTCTTGAAACTAGGGTTTTCTTAATGCATAACAAATTGGTATAGTAAGTGGTATTTTCCAAGAATTTATGTTTGTTCATGGTTTTAAGTGAATGCTCTATGAAAGGGGGTGATAAGTTGCATGTTGTCTTGTTTCCTTGAAAAACATTGCTAGAAACCCTAAGGAAGGATTGAGAGTGGTCATCCCCTTCCCTTTTCTTATCCATATTAATTTGTTGAAGCATAAAAGGTCGAGGTTAGGGATTGTGAGGGGACATCCCCTCTTGTATTTGAGGTTGGAATTTAGGTTTTATGAGGGGACAAAATTTAGGATTCGACCTAGTTCCACTTGACCTTGCTCTAGAAGCTCTTGAAGAAATAAGACGACACCTAGGGTTTATGAGGGGATAAAATCTGGTGTTTTATTTCCTAGAAGGTTGAACTAAGATTATGACGGGATAATCCTAAGATAGACCTTCAATTCTTCTTTTTCCCTTGGACTCTATTGAAGTTGCTACATTGAATCCATATGCCCAATGAAAATACACTAACCTCTAGACCTCCAACCACTTTCTTCTATATCCCAAAGATTACCAAAAACCATTTTTCCTAGACTCACTCTCCACATCATCTTGAGATAAATTTATGTAAGTCCTAGCAATATCAAACTAGAGAAACCCCCTTGAGCCGGAGGAGATTTGGCTTGAAGTGAAAGAGGGATTGGTGAGGTGATAGTGGCCTCTCTTTTGGTTACACTAGATCACACTTGATATTTCAGAATGTATCTCTCCAAGTGTGAGTTTGTGTGATAACAAGCAACACATTGAACAAAGCCAATTGATCAAAATTCCATTGTTGGATTTGTCATTATTTCTACAAGAACTGCAATTATTCGACTTTCCCAATCATAGATTTTGTGTATGAGCATGTTTAATTCACTCCAAGGGAATTGAAAAACAATATTGCGGCAGTAAATTTCCTGCTAGAAAGGAGAGTGTATGCATTTGTTTCACTATTGCTATTAGTATCTCTACTATGGAGAATATTTTATTTCTATCCCCAGATATTTATCTTTTACATTTTCTTCTTGGCTAGAAATTAATGTATGGTATCTAGATTCAGGTGAGGTGAGTTCTATAAGCTTGTCTATTTGATCAATAACTTATATTTCTAAAGTCAAGATCACTTGGATTCACTGGTATTGAAAATGGTTCCATCACTTGTATTGTACAAAGAGGAGAATAGCAAGACATATTGGATTTGCATAGATATGATGATTTTTTGATAACAAAAGTATATTCTTGCATGTGAAAATTTGAGCTACTAAAATTAGACTTGTGGATCGTTTTTGGGACATTGTTGAAGATGATAAACATTGTTGTTGTAGCAGTTCCTTGAACATAAATTGATTGTTTGTTTGGGAAATTGAATGCACAAGTAGAAAATTAAATGGTTGACTTTATTGCTTATGTGTGTTTGATTTCCTAAATGTACAATTGGGTTAAGGATGCCCATAGCGGTTATTCATACCAAAATTGTTGCTAAAGAGAAAGGCAATTGATCATGTTGACCCTAGTCATTGTTGTGTTCTAGTGTGGATTCACTACTAGAGAGGTATTCATTGATAATATTATGATCACAATACCTTAAGTATGGAATATTATTATGGCCACTTAATTCTATATAAAGGGGCATGATGTACATTGAAAAATATACATGTGTAATGAATAATTGATACCATTAAAATAAATGCATGCATGATATGTAAATTGTTGTGGATATTCCAATGGAACAGTTCATCATGACAGATCTGATAAATAAAAATGAAATCTACACTATGAAGGTTAAATTTCTTTAGATTCCAGAATCTTTAGTTACTGATTTTTTGTTTATGCATGAAATAGATAAAATGTGGAAAATAAAGAATAATAAAGTACAATTACACTCCCGAATGGGGTGCCATATAGCGAATGGAGGCCATGCAACCCTCCAGGACTCTAGCCATAAATATGGCCAGTCGTCTCCCTTCACCTCAGTGTTGAATGGAGGGTAGCCTTTATTATCCACAGAGAAAGGGAGGACAACTCCCTCGATTCTGGTTAATGGAGGTTTTGAGGATTAATTGCAGGAGATAGGTGAGTACAATGGTCATGTCCACCCCAAGTTTGTCTCTCCCGCATGGCATGGGTTGGAATTATTTCTTCTTCGAGCTTTGCCACCCTGCATGTTCTAAGAACTGGACTATTGTGCAGTGGGCTCTCCTGGCAGTAATTCAGAGGATTTTTAGCCCTCCTGGCTTAGCCATGCCGAGAGAGAGAGGCAAGTCGAGGTGTGAACCTACTTGGTACAACTATGCTTCTTGGATAAGATGCTTGTAGCAGATGGAAAGGGCCCTATCCATTTCTAGGACTCAGCGTATGGAGAAGCCTCAAACTCCACTGATGGCCTACCTCGATGAGCAAATTATGGAGCAACCCATCCAGGCTCCACCGACATCCCTCTTCTTCATGGTCCCAGATGATTTACAGTTTCTAAGCATCAACAAAGCTAGCACAAGCACCTCGGCTACCATGGAAGGAACCACATGCATAGTCAAGGAGCAATTCCTGGAGGAATTCCTCCACAAGGATCCAAGTGTTTCACTCCAGGACAACACCAACAAAATTGAAGAAGAGGTTGAGGTGGTCAAGGAAGGGGCCACTTACACCATGCAGGAGAACCACCCCATATTGGCACATCCACCGCTAAATTAAATTCCATAGTTCAACCCAACTCCCCCTAGTCTCTTCAGCCCGAAGAAGCTGGAGCTCATATTTGATCTCAGGAGCCACATGGCAGACCAACTTCATCAGACACCCTCATTAGCCAGCGGATTGGCATTCTATTTGACGCATTATCAAATGCACCGGCCAAGCAACGCTTCCCGACCTATGTGAAGCCCTTCGTGATCCATCCCAGTGATGACACTCTCCCCAGAGCTTCGGACAACAGACCCCCAGGTGCCAATGATTAGTTTCTTATTCTTTGACACTGGTACTCTGCACAATTCTTGTCCATCTCTTTGTACTGGGAATCTACAGAATTCCCGTCTTGTTTCTTTTTCCAGTAGTTGTTAGTTTGTTTTAGCTTCATAAGACAGAACTGTAAGGACAAACATCATCCACCTACTCTGGTTTCCAATCGGCAGGGCAGGTGGCATATGGATTTTTTGGCTGAAAGTTTAACAGGTGACCACCTGTTTCGGTTTCCACTAATTTGGCAAAATGGGTGGAAGGTTGATGACATGTGGCTTTTTTGTATTATGAAAGCAAAGTAATAGGAATTACCCCCTTTTTATTTACAGAAAAAAAATAAAGTACAATTACACACCATCCAAAAAATAACCCAAATATTTTCTCTGGTAGAACCTTACGGTAGAAAACCCAGTTAGAAGGTGAGACTTATCTTCTCTCTTTTCTCTTGTATGGAAATAATGCAAGTACAAAGGAGAAGGCACTCTCTATGGAGTTAACTAAGACCTGTGGCTTATTAGGATGCTACATATCATTAACCCCCTATTTTATTCTCTCTAATTTCCCACTCCTTGTTGTTCTACTCAGCTATGGAACAAAATACAATAACATAGAATTGAACCCCTTCTCCTCCTAGTGGCTTGATATTTAACATAGCACGATAGCCATCTAGGGGTAGGGTTTTGACTTCCTCAACCTTCAATTGTGATAAGTTTTATGACCTTCTAGAATATTATTGAAATTACATACATAGTTAGGCCCATATGTGTGAGTAATGAGGGTTGGCGTGGCATCCTCTCGTACCATGGTGGTCAACACGATAGGTCAACTTGTGAGAGGCATAACTTTTGAATACGAGCTTTGATTGATACGATTTTTTCACCATTGGAAAGGTATCAATGTATAGAATAACATCATGTGCTATAATCTGCTCAAAAAGTTTTGACCCCAAAAAATTCTATTTGATGCCTCAAAATGGCTCTGGAAGGTTTCAAACCCCAATTTTCTGATCTGGGACCTGCCATTAAAATGACCCTGCAAGATGATTCCTCCAATTTTTTCCACTCTCGAAGCTTCGAGATAGATTAAAAATAATATAATGATCCAATCTAGATTATACCTACCCATTTAGGGATGCTTTTAGTCCCCAAAATCTTTACTGAATGAAGTGAGGAAATGTTTCCTCTACCTTCTCCTTGGAGTACCAATTTGCTTTGCTTGGAAGTTATAATTTCATCCCAACTTGCCAAAGGTCATGTTACCCCTATATTTTAGTTCTAGACTGCTTCTATAAAATTCATTCCTCTGCTAACTCTTCTTGAGCATCTAGTGCTAAATCCTCTATGGAAGATAGGACCTGCTCCTCCTCTTGATCCAACATGGAGGAATCATAGAGTTTGAGATTCTCCACATTCACTACTAAGTAAATGCACATGTATGAGGTAGACCAAGCCTATAGGCTTTATCTCCCACCTTTTCCAATACCTTAATAGGACTATACTACAGATCCTTGATGTTCTCACCATGACCTTGTAGTCTTTCCTTATTCGGTTGTAACCATACTCTGTCTCCCACTCTAAATGTTCTTTATGTTATGTGGTGGTCATGTCTATCCTTGTACTTTTCTTGTGACTTCTTCAATGCCTCATGTACTTGCAAATGGATCTTCCTAATCTTCTTAATAAACTTCTCTGATTTTATTTCTTCCCCTCTGGTGTCTTCCCTCACTTCTCTTCGTTGTCCATAAATGACATCTAAGGGTGAAGGCGACATACCAAAAACAAGTTTCAAAATGGGACTTACCAGTAGAAGTGTGGATTTGTCTATTATAATAGTGTTGTGTATAGATCAAATTTTCATCCTAGGTCTTTGGTTGCTTCTGATTGTAACCCCTCAAAAGTTACCAAATTCATGTTGACTACTTCCATCTTTCCATATGTCTGTTGATGGAATGTTGTATACCTTTTGATCTTAGTGTCCATCTTATCCCACAATGTATTTTAGAAGGAACTGATAAATCTAGTGTCCATATCTGAGATTATGCTCCTCGATATCCCAAATTGCACTCAAACATGTTCAAAGAACAAGTTTTCTTCTTCCTGTCCCTTGATGGTATTTTTAAAAGGCATGAAAATGCACATTTTGTTGAACCTGTCAACTACCACAAATTCATAGTCATGTCCCTTCTTGGTTGTTGGTAAACCTCCCACAAAATCCATGGAAATACTTTTCCAAGGTTGAGTGGGTACAGGTAAGGGATGATATAGACCTTACTTCATGTTACTGGGATTACTGGTACAACAAAGTATACATCCTCTAATATATTGTGCTACATCTTGTATTATGAGCCAATATACATACCTCTATAAGTTGGAAACTATATTCACAACACCAAAATGTCCTGCAACCTTGGGGATGTGAGCCTCTCTGATAAGCTACAATCGCTCACCTTTAGGAACAGAGAGCTTTTCAAGCTTGTAGAGTAAGCCATTCTGGAAATTATAGTCATCCTTGCTATCACATTCTTCTATATGAATTCTCCCTTAAAGTTGTTGAAACACCTCCTTGTAGTCCTCATCTTCTGTTTATGTCTCTTTGTATACATCATGGGTAAAAGGCTCCATGTGCATTAGAGTTCTCAAAGATGTAATCTTGGATGTGGGTGGTCATGAAAGCATGTCTCCCAACTTGTTTGTTCTACCCTTCTTATACTTTATGACCAAATGAAACAATTGTAAGAACCCCATCCATATGTAGTGCATGGTTTTATGTTACTTTCTCTAGGATTGCAAATAGTGGAGTGGTTGGTGATCTGTGTGGATGATGGTCTCCTTACCCATCAAATAGTGCTTCCAATTTTTGACATCTTGTACCAAGGCATAGATCTCCTTGACATAGGTAGGGTAGTTGAGAACCACCCCATGAAATACTTCAGAATGATAGCAAACAAGCCTTCCTCCCTGCATCAGGAATGCTCCCATGACATACCCACTTTCATCTATCTCCACTTCGAAAGAATTATGCAAGTTTGGTAGCGCGAGAATTGGTGCTTGAATGATCTTTCTCTTTATCTCATCAAATGCCTTCTGTTGATTATTCCCTTCATCTATGAAATAGACACTTACAAGAAATTTAATATTGCACTACTTTGTTACCTTGATATTTGCATCCTTGTTTACTCAATCCAATGGATAGGGGTTAGGATGATAGTGAACCTCTAATCCAAGCTTTCTAACCAGATTCAATGTTATGAGATTACCTGTGAACCAGAGTCGAAAAGATCATCCATCTTAGTGTTCTTGACCTGAATCTTGATGTGGAAGAGATTGGTCATCCCCTTCTCTTTCTGATGATGAAGGATACTCAGATTCACCTATTTCTGCAGATATGTGCAGACAATATTTCCATCTGCATCTGAGCTACTTTCAACCTGATTTCTCAAATATGTTGCTATAATATTCTTTTTCTTTGCTTCCTTCTTGCGGTTATTCGGGTTCAACTTTGGATGCAGTTTCCAACACTTTTCCTTAGTGTTCCCATGAATATTACTATGGTTTCTATGATACTTGCAATGATGTGTAGTGGATATCATCTTCTTATCCTTTCCCCCTTTCCACTTATTCTTTCCCCCCCTTGGAATCTTCCTAGTGCTCTTTCTACTTGGAACCGCTTGGTTTCCCTTTCTTGTGGCCTATGTTTTCTAGATAGTGTGTCTGTAAACATGTCTTTTCCATTGTCCTCATTATTCGTTGCATGATTTATTATTATTTTTTTTATGTGCTAGTTTCCTCAAATCTAATCCTTGATCTGCATAGCTCTGATTTTGTACTTTGAAGGTTACAATTTTTTAATAGTATTTTGTCTCTTTTTTAAATACCTGTATTGGATCCCTAACCCTTAGACCCTCTTTCATTTGGGGACACAATTGTTTCACTAGGAAATAGGTATGAATATTTCTACTCAATTCCATTTAATTACTACACAGTTTGTCTTGGTGTAGTTTTGTTTTATTGTTTGATTTTGTTACTTGCTTATAGTCAAGCTTTGGAACTTATGTGGTAAAATGTATGGTTTCGATTTGTTGATTAAATGTTGATTACTGTTATAAGCCTTTAATAAATCTATGAAGAAAATGGATTAATTATCTTGTACATATGGGGTCAATATAATTCGATGATATTTGTGTCGTAAGAATATATAATTCATATATTAATGTACTTATATTGCTTCAGTGGATTTTTTTGTAAATATAGGAAATTCCAATGCCAACACCTGAAGAGAGTCAAAGAATGATTGCTAGGTTAAAGGTTGCATGGGAGGCACTGGTCGATACTGATGGGAAATGTTATTGCCCTTGCAATCAATGCAAGGCTTGAAAAGAAGAAGACTTGTAAGGAAAACAGTTGAAAGAAATTGTTTTACGTATGGGCATTGTGAAGGGGGGAATACATTTCGTCCCATGGTAAGTTATTCATTATATATGTCTTTTTATTGATTATATTTATAAAATTTTCTTTTTTTTTAATTTTTTTTATATACACTAATATTATTGATTGTTTGTAATTGTAAAGATAAATCCTCCCAGGTGTTTTTCGCTAGACAAATATCTGCCAAGTAGTACTAGAAATACTATTGTAACAGATGTGGGCGATGATATGAATATTGAAGATCATGTAAATCCTATGGAAGAATATGACACCAATAATATTGTTAAGCCAGATGATGGGACAAATATATTGATCTAGGACATATTTTCTCCTATCAATGGGGAAAATGATGATGATATTTATGATGCACCTCTTCTTGAGAAGGAAGAACAACCCCTTTATGAAGAATCAAGAACAAATATTATCTCTGATATAATGTTGTTGGTGAACTTGAAGGTATTGAATGGTTTGTCAAACACTTGTCTCATACAGATCCTAAGGTATGTAACATAATTTGTTACATATTATACGTAAAGGTCAACTTTATTTTTCTCTATTTTTAGTGTCAATTAATGTGTAAATTACAGATGCAATAATTTTTATCACTATTATTTACATTAACTAGTGTTTTTATGTTGTAGATTGTTAGGTGATTTTTTCTTACCGCCGTCAAATAATTTACCTTGCACATACCAAGAGATGTGTGGAATTATGAAAGATATTGGAATAGAGTATCAGGCAATTGATTCATGTACGAATGATCATATTATATATTATGGACTATATGCATCAGAAACGAAATGCCCACAATGTCAAATTAGTATATATCGAACCGATAAAGTAACAAAAAAAGTGCCTCACAAGGTTCTTCATCATACTCTGATAATTCCACATTTGCAATGATTGTTTAGGTCCCAAAGCAGTGCACAGTTTATGGATTTCATGGAGTTTCTTTTGTCCCTTGACCCTACTAGAATTTCTCCTATCTATTTTCAATTACCCAAGATCGTATTTTCCCACCCAACCAACTAGAAACAACTTTGTCGACTCCCTAGATGTAGGAAACCTTGGGGGTTTTCCTATCCCTTCATGACCAAAGTCCCAAAACAACATCCCACCAATATGTCCAAGAATCTAAGTCCAAATCACAATCTCAATCAAAATCCCAGTCCATTTCTCACATAGTCTTCCTTGACTCAATGGTTTGTTCTCCCTCCCAAAACCATAATCTTTTCCTCCAATAACCATCACCACATTTTGTTGATGATTGCAGCTATGTGATACATTCTCCATCTTACAAAACTGTGAGATGTGGATCATTGCGGCTATGTGAGTCTTTCTCTCAGCTTACAAACCTAAGAGAAAGCCCCTAAGAAGGGTACATGATTCATGCCTGAGACAGAGCTAGGAACGTAGAGATGACATCCTCCATTCAGAGAGTTGAGAAGAAATCCAAATTATTATCCAGTGGGAAAGGTGATCTATTGATTTAGACGTGATTATGGCTGAGCACAAGGTGAACGTGTGAAATCCCAAAGTGTTGGGTGCATCGTCATGTGAACAGAAATGAAGATGATGTATTAGCCTCCTATGAGTAACAGAGTTGACGAGAAGACTCCAGATGATTCTCTTGTGTGAGACAATGGGAAATAAGATGTGTAGAGTGGACGTGTTTGTGGATGAGCACAGGTGAACGTGTGAATATCTGGTTCTTTTGTGTAATGTAGTGAACCGGAGATATGACATCCCTATGGATGTACCCCTTGTGGATGAGCACTAGTGGGTGCATTAGATCCTTTGCTATATATTTTTCAAAATTCATACCTGCCTGTAACCCTAATTTTTATGTAAAGGTTATAGGTTGGCCCCACCTTAATGTGATTAATAATAAATGTAAAAGATAATTAATTTGGTTAATATTAATTATAATAATTATTATTATAATTATAATGTAACTTAGAGTGGTCGTCCCTATTGATCCAATAGACACTTTTTTTGATAGGACAAGTCTAATATAACTAAAGGAAGATTCTCCATTGTGGAATCATATCTTCCATGTGAGTTTGGAAATTTCAGCAAGTACATTTACTTGGGAAAAGTGTACACCTCTCTTGGGCGCTAGTCTTCTAGGGTTTGAGAACCCTCTTGTGTGCTAGGTATTTCTTGGTGGTGAAGGTATTTATCTTGAATAATATAGCAAAGGATTTGGTTGGCTTTTCTTCCCTCGTTGAGAAGGGTTTCCCAGGATACTTCTTGTGTTCTTGTGCATGGTGTTACTTCTTGTGATCTTGGTTGCTACAACATTCTTGTTTATGGTTAATAAAAATGCAAATTGAACTGAACTACATGCTTAACCTATCTTATTTAAAAATAAACATGGTATCAAAGCAAAGGTCTTGAATACCCCATTTCACAAGCAGTTTGCAGCCTTTCTCTCACACATCTGTAGAAACCGTACGACCTTCTTAGGGTTTCCAGAAATTCTGTATGGCCTCCTCTTCTGAGAGTTTTCACCCCTCAAAACTTGCACGTTGGGGATAAAAATGACATATAAGGGTACATCCTCCTTCATTTCACCTCCAACAAATCTTATATTACATTTCTGGGCATTTAGAATTTTTGGCTCTAACGGTTTCTAGGGTTTCGCCAAAATTCTGTAGAAAATTCTAAATTGTATTTATGCAAACTTCTTGAAGAAGCTCCTTAGCTTACCAAGGATATCATATTTATCAAGGCTCATTTTTGGCAGTCATAAGCCCAACAAAACTTAAAAGTGCTATCCTAACCTAGCCGTTAGTTTTTCTAGCCTAGTTGACAAGGGTTTGTGAAGATGAGAAAAATCATGATGAGAAGCAAGCTCAATTCCAGGAAGACAAGACTCCAAAAAAATGAAGACATCAACATCTCAACACTCTCAGGTATGGTTCCTATCAATGAAAAAAATTGGCTAATTGACAGTGGTGCCTCTAGGCACATGACTGGTCTTAGAAATCATCTAACACATTTCGTTGAGAAAGAGACACATCTACATGTCGTTCTTGGAGATGATGTCAGATATAATGTGAGAGGAGTTGGAACTTCTACTTTCCAACTAGATTCAAATATGTATCTTAAACTAGAAGAAGTATTATATGTACTCGGAATGAAGAGAAACCTTGTCTCTAGTTTGGTCGTGGAAGATAAAGGTTACAAAATCACTTTCTCATAAGGAAGAGTTCTTTCATGGCATAAAGACTCTCATAAAATCTCTTCCAAAGTAATTGGTATCCGATAAAATAGCTTGTACAAGTTGACCATCAAACATGTTCAAGCCCTACTACATGACATTATCAGCTTGAGTGAGTTATGGCATAGAAGACTTTCTCACATTCATTATAGATCTCTTCCAGCTCTAGGGAAAATGGTAACAGGTCTACCAGAGATACAGATTCAACATAAAGGTGTTTGTAAAGGTCGTGCGCTTGGAAAAAATGTTAAAGGATCCTTTCCTAGTAGTGACAACAGATCCAAGGAAATCTTGGACTTAATACATTCAGATGTATGTGGATCGATGAATGTTGCATCCTTAAATGGGTACTTATAATATGTACTCTTCATAGATGATCACTCCAGGAAAACTTGGATTTACTTTATGAAAAACAAGGATGGAGTCCTTACCAAGTTTCAAGAATTCAAAGCTCAGGATGAAAACTTGACCGGAAGAAAAATAAAAATATTGAGATCAGACAATGGAGGAGAATACACCTCAAAATAATTTAATAGTTTTTGTATTGAAGAAGGAATCAAGAGGGAGTTCACAATTCCTTACAACCCTCAACAAAATGGGGTTGCTGAAAGGAAAAATAGAACTATCATTGAGGCAACTAAAGCAATGATACATGATCAGAGTCTACCTATGACTCTATGAGAATAAGCTTGTATGAAAACAGTATATGTTTAAAACTGTAGTCCTCATCGGATCCTGAAGAACATTACTCCAGAAGAAGCATTCACCAAAATGAAGCCTGAGATCGGACACTTCAAAATATTTGGATGCCCAATGTACCTTCATGTACCCAAAGAGAAGAGATATAAACTAGAAACTTCAGGAATAAAGGGTACATTTGTAGGATATAGTGAATCCTCAAAGGAATAATGAATCTACATCCTAGGTCAGAGACAAATTGAAGTAGCAGAGATGTTACTTTTGAAGAAGAATTAGACTTCCAGAAATCCAGAGAAGCTCAGATGGAAATAGATAGTGAAACAATACCTCCTCCTCCTTCAACAATTCAGAGGGAGAAAAATATTATTCCAGATGAGTCAATAACTCCAATTGATCCAGTTTCTCTAGAAGATTCAGTTTCCCCATGAAACATAATACCCAGCGACATCATAGTTGGACATAAAATACCTTCTTGGGCTTGAAAAACTTTAGAAGAAGCAAAAGGGAATAAAGATCCACAAGGAGCAATCAGAGAAAGCAAGAGACCAAATAGATTCTCAAGCTACCTTTCATCCATGACCCACATTATTGACTCAGTGCCAACTTGTCATGGAGAAACTTCAAGTGAACAAGTATGGAAAGATGCCATGACTGAAGAATACCAATCTATATTAAAAAATGATGTATGGGATGTTGTTCAAATACCAAAGGGAAATTCCGTAGTGACCTCCAAATGGATTTACAAAATCAAACACGTTGTTGATGGAAGCATTAAAAAATACAAAGAAATATTTGTGGCCAGAGGGTTCTCATAAATAGAGGGAGTCGACTACGACGAGACTTTTTCACCTATAGCCAGATATACCTCCATCCGATATATCATTGCACTAGCTACTTCCATGGGTTGGAAGCTACATCATATGGATGTAAAAACAACTTTTCTCAATGGTGAAATTGAGGAAGAAGTTTTTATTGAGAAACCATAAGGTTTCGTTATACACAACGAAAAATCCCATGTATGCAAGTTGAAGAAATCCCTATATGGAATAAAACAAGCACCACATTCTTGGTATGATAAAATGGATGGATTTATGATGAGTTTGGGATTCAACAAAAGTGCAGCTGATCCAAACTTGTATTATCACATTGATGGCAATGAGTGTCTGACATTGGTCTTATATGTAGATGATCTTTTCCTCACCAGTTCCGAGAGACTCATTGTTGAATGCAAACAAACATTAAATTCCAAATTTGAAATGAAGGATTTGGGCCTAATGAATTATTTCTTGGGACTAGAAGTATGGAAGAGAACAGATGAGATTTTCCTAAGTCAAGGAAAATATACTATGGAGATATTGAAAAAGTTCAAAATGACAGAATGCAAATCCATGCCTACTCCATTGGTAATGGATTTAAAGAAAATGAGTGACATTGATTCAGGAGACATAGATCCAAATTTTTATCGAAATTTTTTTGGATATTTGATGTATCTGGTTAACACCCGACCAAACATTTTCTATGCAGTGAATGTGCTTAGCCAGTTTATGAGCCAACCAAAACATACACACTGGATAGTTGCAAAAAAAATATTGAGATACTTACAAGGCACAATTGGTTATGTCCTGAGATATGCAACCAATGTGGACTTAAGCTTGGAAGGATATGTCGATGCAGATTGGGCAGGAAGTGTAGTAGACAGAAAGAGCACCTCAGGTTGCTTCTTCACCTTAGGATCATCCATGGTTTCCTGGTGTAGCATAAAACAAAGATCTATGCCTTTAAGTACAACAGAGGCAGAGTACATTGCATTAAGTGTGGAAATTCGTTAAGTAGCATGGCTTCACAAACTTTTGACTGATTTGTTCGATCATGAGATGGATCCGAATACTATTCATTGTGACAACCAAAGATGTGTAAAGCTCTCTGAGAACCCAGTGTTTCATGACAAATCGAAACACATTGAAATCAAGTATCACTATATCAAAGACATGGTGTAGAGAAAGACAGTACACGTGAAATATTTTTCTACTCATGAACAAATTGCATATATCTTCACTAAACCACTTTCCAAGACAATGTTTGAGTATTTCCGTGAGAGAATTGGCCTAGTGGAAAATGCCTCCCTAGCTGAGAGGGAGTGTTGATGATTGCAACTATGTGAGACATTATCCATCTTAAAAACCTATGAGATGTGGATCATTTAAGCTATGTGAGTCTTTCTCTCATCTTACAAACCTGAGAGAAAGCCCCTAAGAAGGGTACATTTTTCCTTCCTGAGACAGAGCTAGGAACGTAGAGATTACCTCCTCCATTCAGAGAGTTGAGAATAACTCCATATGATTATCCAATGGGAAAGGCGATCTGTTGAGTTAGACATGCATGTGGCTGAGCACAAGGTGAATGTGTGAAATCCAAAAGTTCTAGGTGCATCGTCATGTGAACAAAAATGAAGATGATGTATTAGCCTCCTCTAAGAAGCAGAGTTGACGAGAAGAATCCAGATGATTCTCCTGTGTGAGGCAGTGGGAAAGAAGATATGTAGAGTGGATGTGTCTGTGGACGAGCACAGGTGAACGTGTGAAGATCTGGTTCTTCTATGTAATGCAATGAACCAGAGATATGACATCCCTATGGATGTAACCCTAGTGGATGAGCATTAGTGGGTGTATCAGATCATTTGTTATATATTGTTCAAGATTCATACCTGCCTGTAACCCTAATTGTTATGTAAAGGGTACAAGTCGGCCTCACGTTAATGTGATTAATAATAAATGTAAAAGATAATTAATATGGTTAATATTAATTATGATAATAATTATAATTATAATTATAATGTGACTTAGAGAGGCCGGTCATGTTGAGCCAATAGACACTTATGTTGATAGGAAAACTCTAATATAATTAAAGGAAGATTCCCCATTGTGGAATAATATCTTTCATGTGAGTTTGGAAATTTCAGCAAGTACATTTACTTGGGAAAAGTGCACACCTCTCTTGGGCACTAGTATTCTATGGTTTAAGCACCCTCTTGTGTGCTAGGTCTTTCTTGGTGGTGAAGGTCTTTCTCTTGAAGAATATAGCAAAGGATTTGGTTGGGTTTTCTTCCTTTGTTGAGAAGGGTTTCCCAGGATACTTCTTGTGTTCTTGTGCATGGTGTTTCTTCTTGTGATCTTGGTTGCTGCAACATTCTTGTTTATGGTTAAGACAAATGTAAATTGAAATGAACTACATGTTTACCTATCTTATTGAAAAATCAACACTTTTCCCTCATGAATCTCAACTCCATCACATCAAAACCTTTCCTCTTATTATTATTTTTATTGTTTAGATTTAACAAAAATCATTCAATTCACACCATACTCCATTTAAATTGAATCAACATGTATTTTTCATACATTGTGCGTGTGTAATATTGAATTAAATCAACAATTTAATAATTTACATTAAATCTAAAAGAATCAATTAATCTAATAATAACATTAAATATAAATCAATTAATTAATTTAATAATAACATTAACCCTGAATAAATAAATAAACTTAATAATAATATTAAATATAATTAAATCAATTATACTAAGATGTTACACACCATAAGAAACAACAATAATATTAATTTTAATGCATGATAATAATACCAACATACATGTGCAAGGTATGTATGTGTATTTGACACATACATAGATCGTGCATGTACTAATGAAAACAACCATTACATCTAATGCACAATTCATATATGCTCAGAACCAATTTGATAGTGCATGAATCAATAAATCATTTATACTAGCATAATAATAGTAATTCATCAGTCACAAAAGTTCAAAAATGAATTAAACATTCACCTAGATTATCATAATTGAGTCAAGCATTTAATATAAAAATAAAGAAATGGAATAAGTCAAGCACTAAGGTTACATGACTAAATCCTAACAACACTCTCACTTCATTGAATCACCCTTACTCCCCAACCTACTTCGATCTTCCAGATCCTATCCTTCCTCTATTGGACTATATTGTAGCATCAACTACATTGACCTAACTCTAGATAGAAACCTTAAGTGTAAGTTTCAACTACCTTGACCAAGCTTCCCTAGTAGGCAACTAGAAGTCACCATCACACATCTATGGGAGTGTAGATTAACATAGTTCTCCCACGACTCTATGTTTCAGAGGATAAATTGTGGGAAATACCTTCACCCATCCTAATAGAACTAGAGTCAACACCTATCATGGACCATACTATGACACTATGATCTAGGATCTTTGTCGTTGAATATCTAGTTTCTGCAACCATGCCTCCTGAAAAAAATTGCACTTGCCCAAATATCATAACAATGGATTTGAACCAATATAAAATAGCGTAATGATATTTCGTGTCATACCATATCTCATTTCATTTCCATGACATCAACCACTTAATATCATATTTCCCTGGATATCACATAGCCCATTCAACCTATAGGTTAGTTTACAACACAAGATCATGCATAACCATAAACTATTGACATGTGATTTCCACATTACTCATCCATGAACCATGTAAATCAGCTAGTTCATCCTACAAATGGTACAAATTACATATAAAACATATCATTAAACTCGGTATCCACATACCATAATCCTTCAATTAAAACTTGCATGCTAGAAGTAAATCACACAATATCATCATTAATAACATAACAATAATTATTCATAGTATTCACATAAACATAGTTCCACATGTCCATATATTAAAGTGCCAATGTTTAATAGTGTCCCATTGATAATAAGAAAGGAAATACAATTAGGGAATAATGTGATTTAGCTACCTAGGTCAAAATGGGGAGCTACAAGTTGGATCTAGGATCTTACGTAAACATCCTTCAAAAGAGGTCATGGGAATTGATGGGAAGAACATGACTATTATATTTTCCTATTGAAATTCAGNTATATATATCATCTAGAGGATGTGGATATGAATTTAGGGACTATCAGAACAACAACAAATTTTTAGGTCTTCAAAATCATTGATGAGGACACCCACCCCACATTGTTGAGTTTTAAGTGAGATAATGATAATAAGGTAAACATAAATATGAAAAAAGGGGATATGTCATTTGAAGTATATGGGACTACATTCATACAACCCAATTTACCTCGAACGTGGGAGATATACATAGATCTAGTAGAAGACCCAATGGATAGAGATACAGTGGATCAATTTTACAATTTGACGACGGGTATGAGGAAGGATTATACCAATCCCACTATATATGGATAAATTAGTTGGAGGAGTATCTACTCCTATGATTCAGATATCCATGAATCATTCTAGGATTGGAAAGATCACAACCATGAGATCTCATCACATTGTTATACCATGATCAAATTGGTCCACTAGATAGGAGTCTAGTTGTGTGACTTTATATTCAATGGAATAAGAGATGTAGAGAAATTTATAGAATATTTTAACTTATTTGTATAAGAGGATAAAATGGTATCAGATTTGTATGTTAATTTGAGGTTCGCACTCTGCAAGTGGTCGGATACACAAAGAGATGATATTGAAATACAGGACAAAGTGTGTCGAGCCTTACAACATTGATTTTCTCCATTGCTTGAGTATCAAGTGATTGATATTTCAAGAGCGGTAGAAGATCTTGTAGGCTTCCCAAAATCACATGAAGGAAGAATAGATCATGGCATGCACAAAAACGGGTTTTTTTGGAAATGGACCAAATAAATTCCCAAAACAACATTGGGACCACAATTTTATTGACACCTTGGGACCCATCCTCAGATCTTGGTACTTTCATGAGGAAACCAAGAGACAAACCTGCACTTGGAAGAACTTGAAGGAAGGGTTTTGTGTGATGTTATTTTATGCAGTTGTTAGGTACCTAACCTCCTTAACCCCTCATGTAGGTAGAATGATATATTTTCCATGTAATAAAGGTCGACATTAGTTAATAAGCCTTATTTAATAACCTGAACAATTCTAATGTAAGAAGACTTAATAAAAGCTTATGCATCTAGAAAGATCATCCTCTAGAATGCTCTTTAGAAGTTAGAATTAGTATAAATAAGAGTAGAAAACATGAGAAAGGTTGTCTTGATCATTATTATAATAGATATCTGATCTATTGGAGGTTTCCCCCTCGAAGAGGCAAGTGAACTTGGCTTTCTATCAATAAAGGTATCATTTTTGGTGTTGTGATTCTCTATTTTTTTGTTCCACTAGTATTTGTTGCAATATTTCTTTTTTTGCAGAATTATAATACATATGGTACCTTACAAGTGGTATCAAATATTTTTCCTCTATAAAAATTGTGGGTAAATTTTTTCCAGAGTAGATACATGTACTACTGGTGTCTTTAAAGCACAAAGATCTATTGTTCAGGAAGTGAAACTAGGACTGGGGAAGACTACATGTAGGAAATATAGATGGTTTCATGGGGTTATTAGAAATACATGTTTCACCTTGTTGGAAATGTTAAATTTGGCAGCATCGATAGTCATTCTCCAATGAGAGCCCATATGGGCCACCCTGAGGCTAGCCAGGGAGATTTGGAGAATCAACCAGTCTTGTGAGGTATTGAAAAAATCCAAGGGGAACGTACAACCTCTGTGATTCAAACCAAAAGTCAGGACAAACGAGATGCTATGTAAGTCTAATGAAAAATTCAAGGGTAACGTACAACCTCTGTGAGCATAGACAGTCTAGTGAAAAAGTCAGGGGGAACATACAACCTCTATGAGCATAGACAGACTAGTGCAAAAGTCAAGGGGAATGTACAACCTCTGTGAGCCTAGTCAAGCCTTGTGAGCCATGGGTAAAAGTCAAGGCATCTAGCAAAAGTTAGGTTGAATATAAAATCACTATGAGCTAGAAACAAACGATATTCCTAATATTGTAAATGATATAAATGTATTGATCTAGTGCGTTGGCACGTGTAACATTATCCACCATGAAGAGAATTTTGAATTTCCTTGTAAAGAGTCAATTTGTAACTGAAGTCTCAAGTCTAGTTCTATTTTTGAACTAAAGTGTAATGTTGAGTTGTAACTGAAGTCTCGAGTCTAGTTCTATTTTCAAACTTAAGTGTAATGCTGAGTTGTAGCTAAAGTCTTAAGTCTACTTCTATTTTCGAACTAAAGTGTAATGTTGAGTTGCAACTAAAGTATCAAGTCTAGTTCTATTTTCGAACTAAAGTGTAATGTTGAGTTGTAACTGAAGTCTTAAGTCTAGTTCTGTTTTCTAACTAAAGTGTAATGTTGAGTTGTAACTGAAGTCTCAAGTCTAGTTCTATTTTCAAACTAAAGTGTAATGCTGATTTGTAACTGAAGTTTCAAGTTTAGTTCTATTTTCGAACTAAAGTATACGAGTCTCAAGTCTAGTTCTAAGTTCGAAATAAAGTATGAAGCTAAGTTATGATTAAATAAATCAATCAAGTTACTATTTCGAGCCTCTCCTCTTCAGCCTATATAAGCAGAGGTCAACCCCTCTCTTCAACACAGTTTGATATGCAGGTAAAGGGTGAAACAATAGAGGAGCATATCAGTGATAAAGAAGCAGCATACCAAAGAAGCATATCAATGTTGTATATCAGCAATAGAGGCTGCATATCAGAGGTGTATATCATCAACATATCAGTGTTGTATATCAACAATAGAAGCAACATATCAGAGGTGTATTTCAGCAAGGTCTCTTAGGTCTTTGTCAGGTCAGAGTCATCTTGGCAAGCTCTTTAAGAGAAGAACATTCATGGTAAATATTTGTAAGTGATCTTACATTATTAATGCAATAAAGGAATGTCGTTTGTTGGGGTTTTTCTCCCTGTACAGGGTTTCCCTAGGGTATATATGTTATTGATGTGCATGCTTACTTATCTACATAGTTATTGCTATTCGGTTATGATTTGGTATTGTTGAAAGGTATTAAGATGGAATCAAAGTATTGAACAAAATAAAATAATTAATGCATAAGAAATCAAGCTCATAATTTAACATGATATCAGATCTTAGGGTGTGTTAAACGTGTTGGAGTGCAGAAGAAGGTACACACAGATCCAAGCTAGCTTGATTAAGTTTCTAGTGTGAAGTCCATGGCATCCTCCATTACAGTCAGGGCCGAGGATAGGCTCGAAGGAGCTACCAACTTCAATGTGTGAAAGCTTTGGATAACAAATATCTTGCAAGAGCATGATCTTGAGTAGTATGTGACCACAGTGGTGGAGGAACCCACGAATAATGCAGGAAGAGTGATCTTCAGGAAGAGTCAATAAAAGGCCAAGCGAATCATCTTTGACTCAGTCAAATACAGTATAATGTATACAATGACTTCGTTAATGACTGCCAAGGATTGTATGGATACCTTGGTGAATCTTTATGAGAAACATGCACCTAGTCAAAAGAGGAAACTTAAGCACAAGCTTAAGTATTTGAATATGGAGAAAGGTGAATTAGTGGCATCTTTCTGTTCTAGGATAGCCCATATCAGAGATCAACTTTTGGTCATAGGGGTGACAGTGGACGATAATGATTTAGTGCAGACCATTTTTTACGGTCTTCCTTCTTCATGGGAGACCTTCTTATCCAGCGTAAGTGGCAGAGAGATTCAACCAACGTTTGAGAGGTTATGGCATGATTTCCTCTAGGAGGAGAGTCACACATCTACCAGGAATGAGCCAACGAAAGAAGAGCACTCAGCTTTAGCATCAAGATTCAAGGGAAAGAAGAAAGGCACTTTCCAAAAAGGATCTCAGAGGAAGCCAAACAACAAAGGTACATTCAAAGGAAAGAATATTGATACATCTAAGATTAAATTCTTTAGTTGTGATAAGTTGGGTCATTTTGCTAAATATTGTTGGTTTAGAAATAAATATCCAAGGAAAGGGAAACATCATGCCTCAACTGCTAAGGATGATGAATCCAAAAGAAATCAGAAAAGTCCTTCTATTGAGAAAGAAATAGAAAAGAATTTTACTTAGTTTCTTCCTTATCCAGTTCAGTTTTCACGGGGCCAAAAACTTGGTTAGTAGACAGTGGTGCATCAAAGAACATGACAGGGTATAAGGATATCCTCTCAGATTTCGAGACAAAATATTTTGTAGAGCATGTTGAGCTTGGGTATGAAAAATGTTACAAGATAGAGGGAGTAGGCTCTATCTCCTTCAGATCGGAATCTAGGGCTAGACTTTGTATTGATGAAGTATTATATGTTTTAGGGCTCAAGAAGAATCTACTGTCACTTGCAACCCTTGAGGACAAAGGATATTGGGTGATCTTCAAGGACATGAAGGCACTACTATGGGCTAAAGGTAGCCACTTAAGTACAGAAGAACCCATTGGAACTCGTAGTGGAGGACTATACGTCATGTTAGGAAAATCAATTCAAGCATTGGCTCATGATGTGACTAGCTCCAATGAGTTGTGGCACAAAAGACTTGGACATCTTCATTACAAATCTCTTCCAGATATACATAACATGGTATGTGGCATGCCCTGTATTTATCTTAGTAAAAATGAAATTTGTAAGGGATTCATGATAGGTAAAAATATAAAGAAAGCATTTCCTAGTAGTGACAACAGAGCTCGAGGCATCTTAGATATGGTTCATTCTAATGTATGTGGTCCCATGTCATCTCCCTCACTCAGTGGTAGTTTGTATTATGTCATTTTAAACTATGCTTACTCAAGAAAATGTTGGATATATTTCCTTAAAGCTAAAAGTGACACAATTGACAAATTCAAAGAGTATAAATCCTTTATTGAAAAGCAGTCAGGGAAACACACCAGAATCCTTAGAATAGACAATGGAGGAGAGTTTGAATCTATCTGGTTTGAGAATTTCTACAAGTCAGCAGGAATCAAGAGACAGTTGACTGTTCCATATAACCCTCAGCAAAATGGATTTGCTGAGAGGAAAAATAGGACAATTTGTGAGGCGGCAAAAGTAATGATGTTTGACCAGGATCTACCAAATTATTTATGGGAAGAAGCTACCTCCATTGTCGTTTATATTCAAAACAAGTTTCCACATGCTATCTTGAAGGACAAGACTCATGAAGAGTTATTCTCAGGGATCAAACCTAAAGTAGGGCATCTACGGATATTTGGGTGTCCTGTGTATATTCATGTCCCTAAGGAAAAGAGGACAAAGATGGAACCCTCAGGCAAGAAAGGGGTTTTTGTGGGGTACAGTGAGAACTCCAAGGCTTATAGGATTTATGTACCAAGTCAAAGGCAAATAGAGGTAAGAAGAGATGTGACTTTCCATGAGGAATCCACATTTAAAAAATCCAGAGAGCTTTAGCAGGAATCAAAATCAGTTAAGCCAGCTTCACCCTCTTCTGAAAATGAAGATTCAGATGATCAGAGGGAGGAACCTCATGAAGGGCCAAGTAATGAGCCCCTAGAACCTATTGAAGTGTTAGAAAGAACTCTTGAAGAACCTCCAGCCAAAAGGAAGCCAAGGTGGCTTAAATAAATAGTGGAGGAAGCAGAAAGGATAGCTGCTCCCAAAGGAACTTTCAGGGAAAGGAAGAGGCCTCATAGGTTTGGAGGCTATGTTTCACTGATGAGCAACATTAGTGAGGTCGAACCTTATTAATTTGAAGAAGAAGATAAATTACAAGTATGGAAGGATGCCATTCTTGAGGAATACAGGTCTATTATAAAGAACAATGTTTGGGACATTGTGTCGAGGCCAAAAGACAAATTAGTGGTTTCTTCCAAATGGATCTATAAGATCAAACATGCAGCTGATGGAATTGTGGAAAATTTCAAATAAATATTGTAGCCAAAGGATTCACTCGGAAAGAAAGAATCGACTACGAAGAGACTTTTTCCCCTGTAGCCAGGTATACCTCCATTTGAACTATTATTTCTTTAGCTCTCGTTCTTGGTTGGAAGCTACATCAGATGGATGTAAAAACAACATTCTTGAATGGAAAGATTAAACAAGAGGACTTTGTGGAAAAACCAGATGGTTTTGTACTTCATAACAAAGGCACTCATGTATGCAAGCTAAGGAAGACCTTGTATGTTCTTAGCAGACTCCTAGAGTTTATCATGACAAGATTGGTGGCTTTCTTAAAAGCTTGGGCTTTCAGAAAAGTGATGCTGCTACAAATATGTACTTCAAAGTAAGAGGTAACCAACCTGTTATACTAATCATGTATGTTGATGATCTCTTTCTAATAGGAGATGAAGGGATAATAGCCTAGTGTAAGAGGGAGTTAACTGCATAATTTGAGATGAAAGACTTAGGCTTGATGCATTACTTCCTAGGATTGGAAGTATGTCAAAGACAGGACGAAATATTTATGGCACAAGGACAATACACGATGGATGTAATAGAGAGTTTTGGTATGATGGTTTGCAAATCCATGTCTACTCTGATGATTACCAACCTGAGGAAGTTGCATGATTCTGATACAAGTTCAAATTTGGTGGATCCCACCATGTATAGGAATCTGATTGGATCATTGATGTACATGATCCACACTAGGCCAAATATATGCTATGTAGTGATTGCAATGAGTCTGTTCATGAATAAATCGAGATAGAGACACTGGGTGGCAAAAAATCACATCTTGAGATATCTCAGAGGGACCATTACTTATGGTCTAAGATATACATCCAGTGGGGGTTTATTTCTGCATGGGTATGCAGATGTTGACTGGGCAGGAAGCCTAGTGGATCGGAAGAGTACTTTCGAATACTGCTTCAGTTTAGGATCCGCTATGATATCTTGGTCAAGACAGAAGCAGGGATCCATTAAAGAGAGTATATCAGAGGCTAAGTACATTACAACAAGTGATTCTAGCAAGGAAGCGATATGGATCAAAAAATTGGCTTCTGGATTGTTTGGTGACAAGCTCGAGACGACAATGGTTCACTATGATAATCAAAGTTGCATGAATTTGACAGAGAACCCAGTATTTCATGACAGGTCAAAACATATTGACATGAGGTACCACTACATCCGAGACTTGGTCCAGAGAAAAACTGTAAAGTTACAATACATAGCCATGAGCAAGAAGGTAGATGATATCCTGACCAAACCTCTGACCTCAAGATAGTTTGTGCAGCTGAGAGGTAAGCTTGGTGTGGCTGAGAATGACTCCCTCGCTGAGAGGGAGTGTTAAATTTGGTAGCATCGACAATAAATCTCCAATGAGAGGCCATATGGGCCACCTTGAGGCTAGCCAGGAAGATTTGGAGAAGCAACCAGTCTTGTGAGGTATTGAAAAAATCCAGGGGGAACGTACAACCTCTGTGAGTCAAACCAAAAGTCAGGACAAACGAGATGTTATGTAAGTCTAATGCAAAATTTAGGGGGAACGTACAACCTCTGTGAGCATAGAAATTCTAGTGAAAAAGTCAGGGGGGGCATACAACCTCTATGAGCATAAATAGACTAGTGCAAAATTTAGGGGGAACGTACAACCTCTGTGAGCCTAGTCAATTCTAGTGAGCCATGAGTAAAATTCAAGGCATCTAGCAAAAGTTAGGTTGAATATAAAATTCCTATGAGATAGAAACAAACAATATTCCTAATATTTCAAATGATATAAATGTATTGATCTAGTGCGTTGGCACGTGTAACATTATCCACCATGAAGAGAATTTTGAATTGCCTTATAAAGAGTCAAGTTGTAACTGAAGTCTCAAGTCTAGTTCTATTTTTGAACTAAAGTGTAATGTTGAGTTGTAACTGAAGTCTCAAGTCTAGTTCTATTTTCGAACTAAGTGTAATGTTGAGTTGCAACTGAAGTCTTAAGTCTAGTTCTATTTTCGAACTAAAGTGTAATGTTGAGTTGCAACTGAAGTATCAAGTATAGTTTTGTTTTCGAACTAAAGTGTAATGTTGAGTTGTAACTGAAGTCTTAAGTCAAGTTCTATTTTCGAACTAAAGTGTAATGTTGAGTTGTAACTGAAGTCTCAAGTCTAGTTCTATTTTCTAACTAAAGTGTAATGTTGAGTTGTAAATGAAGTCTCAAGTCTAGTTCTATTTTCGAACTAAATTATACCAGTCTCAAGTATAGTTCTAAGTTAGAACTAAAGTATGAGTCTGATTTATGATTAAAGCATGCAATCAAGTTACTATTTTGAGCCTCTCCTCTTATCCTCTTCAGCCTATATAAGCATAGGTCGACCCCTCTCTTCAACACAGTTTGATATGAAGGTTAAGGGTGAAGCAATAGAGGAGAATATCAGTGATAAAGAGGAAGCATACCAAAGAATCATATCAGTATTGTATATCAGCAATAGAGGTTGCATATCATAGGCATATATCAACAACATATCAGTGTTGTATATCAACAATAGAAGCAACATATCAAAGGTGTATTTCAGCAAGGTCTCTTAGGTCTTTGTCAGGTCAAAGTCATGTTGGCAAGCTCTTTAAGAGAAGAACATTCATGGTGGATATTTGTAAGTGATCTTACATTATTAATGCAATAAAGGAATATCATTTGTTGGGGTTTTTCTCCTTGTACAGGGTTTCCCCAAGGTATATGTGTTGTTGATATGCATGTTTACTTATCTACATATTTATTGCTATTCGGTTATGATTTGGTATTGTTGAAGGGTATTAAGATGGAATCAAAGTATTGAACAAAATAAAAGAATTAATGCGCATAAGAAATCAAGCTCATGATTTAACAGAAAACCTCTGTAACCCTTGTTGGTACCCCTTCGAGTAGTACCATGTCAAACATGATCTATACACTATCATCACTCCCATGTAACGTCGGGTAAATAGGGAGTCCCCCGGGTCTCTTGAAACCATCCCTAGATCAGTCGATTGACCACCTGACTACTATAGTGACACTGAGAACATCACTTAGAAATATACTCTTTAGTACTTGGGTAATCGAGTAGTACAACTAAAGGTATGGTCGAGCCTCATTATTTGGTGCCCTAAGATATTGGGTTGAGTACTATTGTTCAACTCTGCATGTATATCATAGAGCTATAGCACAGGGAAAATCGTTGTCTATAGTAACCCTAAGAACCCTAACCCTTAGGAAATGAACATAACATAAAAAGAATAGAAGATATATATTGTCACACAACCCTACCTCCTGCATTCTAGTTATGAAATTCCTATATAATTTTTCATGTTAACAATTTGGCGAATTTGTCACTGCAGTATTCTTCAAGTCGGATTATAACTATGCAAGAGTAAAAAAAACGAGTATAGTGGTCTCGTCGTCACCCTTATTTGGGACCTATCCCATTGGATTCCTCTCTTCTCCCTAATCATTATGGTACTTATCATTTCTAAACCTTTCTTTTTTGTGGACCCGACCCCCTTCCTGACACACTTATTTGGAAACTATCCCATTGGATTCCCCCTTTATCCATGATCATCATCGTACCTATCACTTATAATATTTTTTTTTCATCCCACCCACCCTTCCTGAAATCCTTATTTAACACATATCCCATTAGTTTATCCTTGTCACCCTAATCGCAGTGGTCTATATCACTTATCTTCCTTTTTTTAGTGGACCCACTCCCCATCCCAAGCACCCCAAATTTCCAAATGTCCACCACTCGCACCCAAGAACTGCAAGATGAAATTAAATAGAACAGATATACCATCCATAAAATGTCTTCTGAGTTTGACCACTTAAAGGACCAAGTCAAGAACGAATTTTCCAAAGTTGACGATCGATTTGACAAATTAGAGGGAAACTTTGACACCATCAATGCCACTCTCAACCGATTGTTGAATCGATCCCAAAGACCCCCCTTCCTTAAAAAACCCTCCCAAGTAGATGGTGTTGAATCCTCCCATACTATGGCCTTTCAATCCAACCCCTTTCATCGTGACCCCTGTCTTCCCCGAGTTGAGGTCAATAAATTTTATGGCTTTGATCCCACAGGTTGGGTCACCCAAATGGATCATTATTTTTCTTTACATGTAATCACTAAGGATTTGTCCAAAAAATTTTATGGTGTTCTCTATCGAGATCCTAAACACTGACAATGGTGGAAATGGCGTAAAAATGCATGCAAGGGGTATATTTCTTGGACCAAGTTTGTTACAGAGCTTTATGAACACTTTGAAACTGACACCCACCATTTAGGTTGTTGGACAACTCAGAGGGGGGGGGTGAATCAATTGTTACTATTCTTAAACAATTCTGTCCATTTTAAACTCTTTACAGAACACTCAATGACGATCACAATGATGCAGGGAAGTAAGCAATAGAATATTAGACATCAATCACACACATGAAATATACAGAGACATATATTTCCTGAGGAAACCCACAAAGGGAAAAACCTCTTCTTCTTGATATGATAAGTAATATTTATTTTCTTTACATTATCATTATTATGAGCTCCAACTCCTCTTGAGGCTACAACCTCTGTTTTACAAGCTACAACTTGTTGAGAGCACCAACTCTCTAGTTTCTCTAGCACCCACTAGAAGGAAGCACCAACTCCCTGGTTTCTCTAGCACCCACTAGAAGGAAGCACCAACTCCCTGAGTTTTACAACACCAACTGGATGGAAGAACCAAATTCCAGTTACACAGGCACCAGCCTGTATAACAAAGAAAAATAGTTCTCCCTTGCACCACCCTACCACCCTGGTTTTCCTGGTTGTAACCAGATGGAAGCTTCAAATCCCTATGTTCAAAAACCCACTTGAAACTCTGAGGACAACAGTCCTCCCTAGCACCTCCCTACCACCCTGAAATATAATTTTTTTCTTACTAAAATTTATTACAGTGATACAATGTTCATCAATGGATTACTAGTCTCCTCACTGTTTTGCTACATTGCTCTGCTTTGGTTGCATCAATTTCTTCCTACTCACATCTCCTTGAGCTTTATGTTCTTCTGCTTTGTCTCTGCATGTGCACCTCAGCTTTATCTTCCTCTCTCAGATAAGCATTTATGTTCTGTCTCTTTCTTCTGTGCTTTATGCTCTGTGTATTATTTCCATTCAATGCGATGTGCCTCTTCTGTGTGTTTCAGCTCTTGCTCACAGCATGCTTCAACCCACATGAATAACTCTCTATAGAAGCAACCATCTCTTCTCTTTTCTGCACATAGTTATCATGCCAATTCCTCTGCTAGGGAATACACTCAACTCTTTGTACTCTCTGGCGATCATCCTGAGTTTGTTCTTCATCAGTGGTCGTTATCCTGAGATTGTTCATCTTCTTAGGAAGTTACAGTCTTCGACACATTTCCATCTGTCAATTGTCTATATGATTAATCTTCATACCATTAATAGTTAACTCAAGACTCTTCATCTCCTTTGGAAATCACCCTAATTCCTCTTTGAATCCTCTAGCAGATACAGTCACTCCATTCTGGTAGTTATTGAGAAAACCTACGTGCTCTCATCCCTTTGGAGCCTTTTCCCTTTCTGAGAAATATACACAGTGGGCTCTAGCTTTTCTAGCTAAGCCCCTTCCTTTCACATGACCATCGGCGGTGACCTTAGTCCTAACCATCAGTCGTTTCGCAATTTCACATTTTGGGTGATCGACTGCGAGTCACCTCGATTTTCCCAACTCACAAAACTCTGAGGTGGAGCTTAGAAATGCTAGATCCTTCCTCTACTCTCTCTCCACGTGACCACTGGTTGTGACTGCTCACTAATCAAAAGGGTGCTTCGCGATCTTGGTGATCTCCGATGTGGATCCTAGAGACATGATAGCTCCTCCCTTAAGCCTTTGACGACGTGACCTTGGCTATGACCATGAGCCAAACTGATGTAGGAGAATCGCTCCAACCCAGCAACACACCAGCTAGATAACACATTTAGTGCGCATTCAAGGAAGGGAGAGGCACCAGAGCTCTCATTTAAAATTTTAAAATGTAATTAAATGATTGTAAGGCTAGAAGATCCAAATCAATGCCTTTGTGTAGATAGTATATAGGGTCACCTTTAATGGTTGACAAGCTGATAAGATCTAGATCTGATTCGGACTAGACATCCATTGAATGTAATTCATTGTAAATTAATGAGGGTAGGTAGCTTGGAGGGAAGGCCCAAGGATCCCCTCTTTTGTAAAAAGATCTTAGTATCTAGGATTCATTAGAGGGCAGATGAGATTAGGATAGAAGAAGAAAAGAGAGAGTCGAGACTCTATAGTAGTCTGAGCTTTGTACACATTGTAACAGGCATTCTGAGATTAGCGATCAGCATATCGTTTACTCATACATCGGAGAAGTCAAAGGGGAGAATTGTGGGAACTTGCGAGGCCCAAGTTCGTGATTTGATAGGAGCCTTCAGATCTCAGAGGATTTGAGCCGTTGATCTGTGGCGAGGAAATTTCGACATCTTGGATATCGGGAAAAGGGAGAAAAGATACATCAAGAATCCCTTACACATGAAATCCATACACGCTCGAAGGTTGGGCCCTAGGTCATAGTGAGGGGTCACATCATGAGGATTTAAGGGAGGAGGTAGAGACCGTTAGCCCATTTTGGGATTTTGGGAATCAGAGGAGTCGGGGTGGATCACATACAAACACCCAAGTTGCGAAATCGCAATGGACCTTTTTGGGTTAATACTGTGGTCATGCCAGGGATCACATGAAGTGGAGGCTCGCGTCTAAGTGCATGTTTGCGCAGGAGGAGTTTAGAAAAGGACATGTGGTCATTAAGTGTTGGAGGTTCCAGCAGGGACCAAGGAGCCATTTTGGCATAGGAATTTGAAGATCCGAAGACCAGGAGGTCAGTGGACCCTACTGAGGTGGGGGTATGCATCACAAACATTCGAGCGCTTTGTGTTTCGCGAGCTCGCTAACTTAGTTTGCAGTTTCATATCAACGGTCCACAATTCTACCTCGATCAACGGTTGTGATCAAATTGTAACGTCACGTGTCAGGTGTTTGAACGTGAGCCAACCCTGACTCTTCCAACTCTCGATTCCTGATTCAACGCTCTGTGTCAGATCGATGTCCCACAACCCTCTGTGATCCAATGGTTTAGATCTTATCGGGACTTCGTGTTTCGCAAAGTTGGAGGACTACTCACCTCTCTTCTCTCGACTTTCAATTTTCTGAAACCTGCTCCAGATCAATGGCCCACGATCCTTGGTGATCCAATGGCCCAGATCATATCGGGACTTCGTATTTCATGATTCAACTCTTGTCCAATCGACAGCCCACGATATTCCATATTTCAATGGTCTAGATCTATTCTTTGAGAACTCGGACTTCGTTCTTCATCGTGCCAAATCAATGGTCTAGAACCCTCTATGATCTAACAGTCCATATTTCATCGGGACTTTGCATTTCATGATGTCGAAGGTTAGAGCACCTCCTTTCTTCGAATCCTAATTTCCTGATATCTGCTTACATCGGATCAACGATCCACAACTCTCCACGATCCAACGATCCAAATCAAATCATGAATTCACATTTCACGACTTCATCTCTCAAATCTTTTCGCCTGAGCATATCATCCTTGCAAATCCACTGGATCTAATGGTCCACAACTCCCCACGATCTAAGGGCTCATATCAACCCGTGAAATCAGACATCACGAGTTCCTACAACTCTCACCTTTGAGTTTTCCAGTTCGTGAGTCAGTGAAATGTTGATCTCTCGCCAAGTTTCCTTCCCAACATCAATGGCTAGGGTTGACTCCACTCTTCCCCTTGCAAATATTCTAAAGTTCAATTCTTTGAACTCCCAGATCTACTACCATCTGTCAACCCTGATGATGGATGGTTTTGATGACTTCGAAACTTGTCTCGTGCACTTTCATTGGGATCCAACAACTATTGGTCCACGTACTCAGATCTAAAGGCTGACCTCTGTTCTCCTCTTCTCTGTGCGCTCATTCCTCCTGTCTGGACTCTGATCCAACGGTCGTTGTCGCTCCTCCTCCTAAGCTGATGCTTCCTCCCAACTAGAATAATTTCTAAGTGTCAAAGGCTTCAACCTTTGATCCTTCTACGAGTACTGATGATTTTGGGTCTCGCCTACGTTTCTGAGAATACTATCACTCTTAATCTTTGGCAATGAAGTTAACCTCGGCCCTCGAACACACTTGTGCTCTGCATGCAACTCTGTGTTATTCCTCTTGAGCTTGTAGACAACAATTCTCGATGCTATCATCATTGATTTCCTATTTTCCATCATTGTTGCCAATATTCCATCCTTGTTGTTATTCTTGACATCAATGAAAAGCACACTCTGCCTGTAACCATGCCATCGTTGTTGTTGTTATTACCATCAATGGCAAGCATACTCTGCATGTAAACATGCCAACAATATCCCCCTTTGGCATTGATGGCAACCATGAAGGAATACATTGTTCTACTTAGACCTCCAACTGTAGCATCCAGACCACACCTTTTCTCCCCCTTTGACATCAATGTCAAAGAAAACATGATCCCCCTGAGCTGTTGCAGTAATTTTCAGAGGTATCAGATATTCAACCAACACAAACTCCCCCTGACAGGATGGACTCTTTTAAGTGAGAGAAGGAATGGCACCCAACTTCTGAAGGAGATATTCAAATGGTTTCGTGGCTAAGGGTTTAGTAAATATACCAGCTATTTGGTCTGAGGAAGGAATATAATTCAACTCAACCACTATGTTTGTAACCTACTCTTTGAGTTTATTCTTAAAGACCCATTTGGGACCTATGACATTTTTTACCTTCAGGTTTAGGAACCATCTCCCTAGTATTGTTTTTCTCAATCTGGTCAATTTCATCATTCATGGCTTTAACCCAATGGTCATCTTTGTTGGTTGCATTAAATTCTTTAGGTTCAATAAAAGACAGAAAGGCAATCTGAGATTGTTTTGAGACATTAATCAATTTCCTTCTTGTCTGAACTCCTTTATTCATATCACCAATTATCTTATTTTTATTTTACTTATAGACATAAACTTACCCTTGTCTCCAGTCATGTGCTTGGAACATCCATTGTCTATATACCAGTGGCCCTTTTTTTTGAGTTGAAAGTACTAGACCACATTTTTCACCTTCTTTCTTTTTCCAAACCTTGACATTTTCAGCTCTGTAATTTGAATCTGACTTATAGTTCTTTAAGCAACAGTCTGCATCTTTATGTCCATAATTATGGTAGATGTAAAATTCTATCTCATTGAATAAAGGATCATAATGATTTTTATGATCAATCTGCATCTTTTTCCCATCCATCACATGATTTGCATAATGTGGTTGTTTGTTACTTGGTTGTCTCATTCTTTGTTGTGGCAGATATTTATTCCTTGGGTGTCTTGATTGCTCATGTCTAAATCTTAAGGAACAATTTACATCTTTGTGACCAAAGTTAGAACAATAAAAACAATATCCATAGAAAAAATATTTGTACTTGGAAAATGGTTGTCTTCTTTGAGCAGGTCAATTTCTTCCATGCTGATGATTTCCTAGAGAAGAGGGTGTATTATTTCTTTGTTCTACATATTCAGTTCTAGTACCTTTTTCTTCACTCCTCCTTGGTGGTTGATTATCTTCCTTTGTTTCTGCAGGTTTGTTGTTGTCCTTGGTTGTAGATTTGACAAACTTGATGGATTCTTTGTTGCTTGGCTGACCACTACTTGATCCCTCTTCATAAACCAAACCAGTTTTCAACTTTGGAGATCTTTGTTTGCTCAGAATGTCATTTAGTTCTGTTGAGGCTTTAATGCTTGGAAGATTTTGGACATACAATGCTTTAAACTTCTCCATCTATTTTCTGGTTTTTACTACCTCTTCTTCCAAGGCTTCACATCTTGCCTTCTTATCTAATAACCATTTTTTCAGAATGTCCTCTATTTTCTTTGCCTCTTCTAATTCCACTTTTAGCAGGGAAAAATCTTCATTAGGTTGTTTACTATCTTTCTCAAACTATATCAACAATTTCTTTTGATTTATTTTCTTAAGTTTGAGTCTGTCAATCTCTTCTAAGGAACTTATTAGTTATCCTTCCATATCAACCATAACTTCTTCTTCATTCATGTCACCACATGTGTATTCATCATCAATGTATCCCATGGCCATAAGCATAAAATCATTCACTTTATCTTCACAAGATGAATTGTTATCTATGTCTTCTGAGGAGTCATCATCGTTTACACATAAACCTTTTTTTTTATCAAATCTCTTGGATTTGTACTTCTCTTCAGTTTCATATTCTTTCATCTTTATATGTTCAAACTGTAATATGTAGGTTTGAAGCTTGGCATTTATTACCTTCTCATTACCTTCATAACTGCTAATGAGTTTGTCCCACATTTTTTTGGCAGATTCTAAGTGCATAACTTTTACAAATTATGCTTATGCAAGCCCACTCAGAATAGCATTCATAGTCTTAGCGTTGAAGATGAATTATATCTTTTCATCCTTAGAATCTAGTACAACTAGCTTTTCATAACCAGTCTCTACCACATTCCAGACATCTTCACCTAAATCCATTATGTAGGTTCTCATCCTACCTTTCCAGAAGGCAAATTTTGTTCCATTGAGGAGAGGGACCTTGTTGGTTGAAGTTCCTTCATGGCTAGTCATGTTTAATCTCTAGGATATACCCTTAGATAAAAGGAACCAGCTCTGATACCAATTGTTGGACAACTGAGGGGGGGTAAATCAGTTGTTATTGTGCTTAAACAATTATAACCATTTTAATCTCATTACAAAACACTCAATGATGATCAAAATATTTCAGTGAAGTAAGCAATAGAGTATTCACCATCAATCACACACATGAAACACACAAAGACAGATATTCCTAAGGAAACCCATAAAGGGAGAAAACCTATTCTTCTTGATATGATAAGTAATCTTTATTTTCTATAAATTATCATTCTTATGAGCACCAACTCCTTTTGAGGCTACCACCTCTGTTTTACAAGCAGTAACTTGTTGAGAGCACCAACTCTTTGGTTTCGCTAGCACCCACTAGAAGGAAGCACCAACTCCCTTTTTGTTCCATCACCAACTGGATGGAAGCACCAACTCCCAGCCACACTAGAACCAACCTATACAAACTGCAACTTGCTGAGATCACCAACTCTCTTGTTTCTCTAGCACCCACTAGAAGGAAGCACCAACTCCCTGAGTTTTCCAGCACCAACTCGATGGAAGCAACAACTTCTAGTCACACAGGCACCAACCTGTCTAACAGAAAACAATAGTTCCCCCTTGCACCACCCTGCCACCCTGGTTTTTCTAGCTGCAACCAGATGGAAGCTACAACTCCTTGTGTTCAAGCACCCACTTGAAACTCTGAGTACGACTATCCTCCCTAGCACCGCCCTACCACCCTAAGATATAAATCTTTTCTTGCTAAAATATATTACATTGATACATGATTTATCAATGGCTTACCATTCACATCATTGTTCTACTACATTGCTCTGCTTTGCCTACATTAGTGTCTTCCTTCTTGCATCCCCTTGTGCTTTTTGTTCTTCTGTGTTTTATCCTCTATAGTGTTTCTATGCTCTTCTCTTTTTTGTCCTGCGCAACCTCCCATTATGTTCAACTTCTCTTCTATTTTTATGCTCTATGCTACCTCTACATGTTGTTTGTTACGCCTCTCAACTCAACTTCAGATTGAGCTCACAGTCTCCTTCTACCCACATGCCTAGCTATCGGAGAAGCAAACACTCTTCTCTGTTTTGCATGTCTTTCTCATGCCAAGTCCTTTGCCAGATCATCCTGGCAACTCTTCGTATTCTCTGCGGTTATACCCATATTGTTCATCATGAATGGTCATTATATTGGGATTCTTTGGATTCTCTGGCTGTTACAGTCTTCGATACTTTTCCATCTATCAATTGTCTCTATGATTAATCTTCATACCACTATCAGTTACCTCGAGACTCTTCAACTCCTCTGGTGATCACCCTAAAGCCTCTTCAAATTCTCTGGAAGATGTAATCACTCTGTTATGGTAGTTACTGAGAAAACCTCAATGCGCTCATCTCTTTGGCGCCTTTTCCCTTTCTGAGAAATCTACATAGTGGGCGCTAGCTTTTCTGGCTAAGCCCGCAAATATTCTGAAGTTTGATTCTTCGAACTCCCGGATCTACTGCCACCTAACAACACTGACAATGGACAGTTTTGATGACTTCGAAACTTGTCTCGTGCACTTTCCTTGGGATCCAACGACTATTGTTCCATGTACTCAGATCTAACGACTGAGATATGTTCTCCTCTTCTCTGTGTGCTCGTTCCTCCTGTCTGGAATCTGATCCAATGGTTGTTGTTGCTCCTCCTCCTAAGCTAACACTTCCTCCCCACTGGAAGAATTTATGAGTGTCAAAGGCCTCGATCTTTGATCCTTTTGGGAGTCCTGATGAGTTTGGGTCTCGTCTGTATTTCTAAGAACGCTATCTCTCCTGATCTTTGGCAATGAAGTTAACCTCGGCCCTGGCACACACTTGTGCTCTACGTGCAACTCTGTGTTATTCCTCCTGATCTTATAGACAACAATTCCCGATGTTATAATCATTGCTTTCATGTTTGCCATCATTGCTGCCAATATGTCATCCTCGTTGTTGTTCTCGCCATCAATGACAAGCACACTCTCCCTGTAACCATGTCATCATTTTTGTTTTTCTTGCCATCAATGACAAACATACTCTGCATGTAAACATGCCAACATAGTTTGTTTGACTAAGTTGATATAGTCTGGCATAATGGAATAATTTATAACCTCCTTTGAGCACTTAGATTTTATAACTAAGGGCATGGCAGATTCCTTCTTCGGGGAATGTTTTATCAGTGTCCTAAAGGATGAAATATACTCCCAGGTCCTCATGGTTCACCCCCAGACTTTGTTGGAAGCTACTAAACCCGCCAAAGAAGCACAATAGGTTGTATTTTCCTAGAATAAAAAACCCTCTTTCCTTCCTTTCCCTCGACCTACAAATACTTCCCCTCATTCCACCCCTCTCAAGATATAGAAATTAACTTGGGAAAAAATGTTTGAATGCCAACTCAAGAGTCTTTTCTATAATTGTGACGACATATCATTTCCGGGGCACAAGTGTAAGGAATATAATATTTGTATGGCCATTTATGAGGATGTTGTTGATGAGGAGGATGAATTTTCCCCTATGGAAGAGATACCCCCAACATATGATCCTACTTCGCCCACTAATCCACCAAAAAATTGAACCATTGATTTCGCTGCACACCCTCACTGTATTCTCTGCTCCCCAAACCCTCAATCAAATTATCTACATTAAGCATAGGAAATTTATAATCATTGTCAGAAATGGCATCACCCTTAATTTTATTCACCATCACATTTCCCAGGAAATCAATTGCTATATTTGTGTCTTCAATAATTTTCAAATCATGATTGCCACTGGAGGTTCCATGAAATGTGGTGGGCGTTGTGAAAATTTGTGCCTACAAATTGGTTAGTACAACCTGAAATATCATATGTTTTCTATCGACGTGGGTGGTTGTGACATTATTCTTAGTGATGAATGGTTATGCACTCTCAAACCCGTCCTCATGGACTTTAAGGACCTCACGATGCAATTCCAATAGGAGGGACAACAATATAAATTCCAAGGCATCAAAGAAGGCTCACCTGATATCATCATCTATAATTGAATGTAAAAGCTACTAAAAAAAGTCCATTCTGGCATTATTTCCCAACTCAATTCCATTCACATCGTTGAGACACCCTTTGTGCACCCTGTCCTCCAATATATACTCTCCACCTCCAATATATACTCTCCATACACTGAGCTATTTTTAAAACTCCCCATGGAATTCCCCCTTCCTGTGGTGCCCATCATCATTTCATTCCTCTAGTACCAGGAAGTCTTCCTCCCAATGTTCTCCCTTATCGTCATCCATTTAAAAAAAAAAATGAAATTGAGAAAAATGTTCAAGATTTTCTAGAAGTTGGTGTTATACATCCTAATACTAGCCCATATTATTCTCTAGTAGTCATGGTACTCAAGAAAGAAGGCACTCGGCGCATGTGTCCTAATTTTTGGACCCTTAACAAACTCACAATCAAAGACAAATTTCTCATTCTTGTCATTCATGACCTTTTGGATGAATTGAGTGGTGCTCAATACTTTACAAAACTTGATCTTTGTTTTGGATACCACTAGATATGTATGAAAGAATAAGAAATCCCCAAGACTTTCTTTCGAACTCATGAGGTTCACTATGAGTTCTTGGTCATGGAATTTGGCTTGTGTAATGTTTCCTCCACTTTTCAAAGTCTCATGAATCATGTATTCCATCCTTTCCTATGTCATTTTGTCTTAGTTTTCTTTTATTATATTCTCATATATAGCAAGACTTGGCATGTGCATCTCACGCATGTGGATCAAGTTCTCAATCTATTGTCTAAGAAAAAACTTTTTATAAAACAATCTAAATGTGCTTTTGGTGCCTTTGAAGTTGAGTATCTAGGTCATATTGTAGGAAAGGATGGTGTACAGGTGGGTCCTAAAAAAATTGAAGCTGTGAAGGATTGGATTCTCCCTTAAACTCTTAAAATATTGCATGGGTTCTTGGGTTTAACATGCTATTATCACAAGTTTGTTCGGAATTATGGAAAAATTGCAACTAATATCACTACTTTCCTTAAAAAGAATACTTTCATTTGGACTCCAATAGCTAATCAGTCCTTCCAAGACTTGAAAGAGGCTATGTGAACTACTCTTGTCCTGGCACTACTTGACTTCACCAAGACTTTTATTCTAGAATGTGATGTGTCATGGAGAAATCCTCATGCAATATGGTCGACCTTTGTATTTCACTAGAAAACAACTATCAAAATGACATTTGGGCCAATCAACCTATGAAAAGGAAATGTTGGCTATTTTTCATGGAGTGGATCTCTTGCATCCTTATCTCTTGGTGGATCTCGGGCATCCTTATCTCTAGAGCAGATAATTTCCTACCTGGAGCAATAAAAACGGGTGATCAAGCTATTTGTCTATGATTATGAGATCATCTACAATAAGGGAAAATAAAAAGTGTTTGTTTATTCTCTTTCAAGGAAATATAAAGAAGAAGGGTCCCTTTTTTCCCTCTCATTCTTTGTTGCAGATTGGCTTTAGGTTGTTTTCTAGAAATGGTTGCAAGACCCCAAACTTTCTATCCTAATCCAAAAATTACAACAATATCCTCAAGCTTCTCCAGGGTACTCTTGGCACAATGAAGAGATTTGCTATAAAGGTCACTTGTATTCAACAAATATTCTAACCTTAAACCCACATTACTCTCTAAGTTGCATGTGTCACCCATAGGTGGGCATTTCGGATTTACCAAAACCTATGAACAGGTCAAACATTATTTATTCTGGGATAGTATGAAACAGGGCATCCACACCTTTGTGGTTGAATTTGATACTTGTCAATGCAATAAGGGATAAATAGTCAAATATCCAAGAACAATCCAACCCCTCATGATTCAACCTGCTATTTGGAGGGATATTTCCATGGATTTCATTGTTGGCTTACCTAAATCGATCAATAATTCACTCATCATGGTGGTAGCATATATTCTTTCCAAATATGCTCATTTATGTGCTCTTCAACACCCATTCATTGCATCCACAATGGCTCATATTTTTATGGATAATATATTCAAACTCCATGGCATGCCTCATTCTGTTGTCTCTAACCGAGAACCAAATTTCACCAGTAATTTTTGGCAAGAATTGTTTCGACGCCAGATTGCATCTTAGAACTTCCTATCATCTCCAAACTGATGGGAAAATGGAAGTTGTCAACAAGTGTTTGGAAACATATTTGCGTTATTTTTCATCCAATAAAATAAATAAATGGCTCATTGGTTACCCCTAGTTGAATGGTGGCTCAACACATATTACTATATTTCCACTAACATGAATCCTTTTGAAGCATTCTACGAGAAAAGTTTTCCATTGGTTTTCTCATACATTTCAAGTGTCTCCAAGGTTCAAGGGGTGGAAAAACATCTTATATTCTGAGCAGTCATTGTCCGTACTCTCAAAGAAAATTTAGTCATGACTTAGAATCGAATGAAGCAAAAATCATATTAGGGTCGTTCTGAATGTCAATTTGCTAAAGGGGACTAGGTGCTTCTTCATATGCAACCTTATAAGTAGACTTCAGTCAAAATTGAACAATGTAAGAAAATTTCCCCCAAATTTTATGGTCCTTATACAATTCTCAAGCATGGGATCGTGGCCTACCAGTTGGCTTTGCCCAGTCATTCTAAGATCCATTCAATTTTTCATGTCTCGTGCTTAAAGAAAGTGATTTGAACTCATTTCCAGACTCAAACCAGTCTCCCTGAGTTGGATGAAGAAGGTTCCATTTAGTTGTAGCCCCAAGTAATCTTGGACTAGCGTGATCATCATCTTTGTCAGAGAACCATCAAGGAAGTGTTAGTTCAGTGGAAGGATACAACTCTAGAAGATTCCACTTGGGATCCAGCTACCATTATGCAACAATTGCATCATCTCCATTCTTGAGGACAAGGCTATTCTTCAAGGGGGAGGGCATGTTAGGGACCTAGCCTCCCTAACCCGTCACGCAGGTAAAATAATATATTTTCCATGTAATAAAGGCCAACATTAGTTAATAAGGCCTATTTAATAATTTGAACAAGTCTAGTGTAAGAATACTTAATATGAGCTTCTGATTCTAGAAAGATCTTCCTATAGAATGTCCTTTAGAAGGTATAATTAGTATAAATAAGACTAGAAGTCATGAGAAAGGTTGTATTGAGAATTATAGTAATAGATCTCTACTCTGTTGGAGGTTTCCCCCTCGAAGAGGCAAGTGAACTTGGATTTCTATCGATAAAGGTATCATTTTTAGTGTTGTGATTCTCTATATTTTGTTGTTTCGTTGGTATTTGTTGGAATGTGTATGTTTTTCATAATTATAATACATTTGGTACCTTACAACAATTAAGTCTCTCGGCATCACCTCAACTTTGAAATCCATTAAATCATTTTTGTTTCATGCTAGAGGGGGAGGAAACTTTAGAATATCTATGCAAATGTCTACAAATCATATCAACATTGGACAAACCTAGATTGGCATCCATTGAGGACAACTAGGATGATGCAATAGTATCCGAGGTTATGACATTTCTCAAAGAATAAGCATTTCCAATTATCTCCCTAGAAGCTTCATTTTGGGCCAAAGTCCTGAGAACCATCTCTTGCATACAAAACCTCCTAATGGTTCCCATATCCCTCTAAAGAACAATGGTACATTTTAGATGGTTTTATGGTGGTTAATAATCATTCATGTCCCATAATAACTATAAGAATAATTTTAGGGATTAAGCACCTTATTTTCCTCCCCCAATCATGGTCAATTTCCTAAGACCCATCCCCACTACACAAAAACTCTTAATGGCACCCCTATCCCACTTGTATGAAAAAGATCCCTCTACATGGCCTCTATTGTAGTTCAAGATATTGATCATGGAATAATAACCCAATAATATTCATTTAGTGTTTGATTCCCTACATTTCTCCCCAACCCATATTTAATGCTTGGAGACTTATCTTTTATTCACGAAACATTGTAATGGTACCCATATATCACTCAAAGGACAATTATGCCCTATAGAGGATACGTTATGTGGTTTATGGCATTGTTATGGACCTTGATTCCTATAGCCTTCATCAAGAACCCAAAGGCCTTATTTTCCTCCCTTGAACAAGGTCAATACCTTAATACACCCATCCCTATCAAAAAATAATTCATAACAATACATGTATTCCACTTGAAGGACATTGCCTCTAAATGTCCTATGTTGTGGTTTGAGATCATGTTCATGGCCAATGAGACTTAGAGATCTATTTATGGTGTAAGGCCCTTGTTTTCCTCCCTTGATTATGGTCAAGGACCTAGCATGTAAAAACCCTTGTTCATGCCCATATCCCACTTGTATGCCAAAGATCCACTTTAAAGGGTCTATGTTGTGTTTCAAGGCCTTGAACATGTCCCATCAACTCAAGAATATTAAATTAGGGCCTGATTCCATTTATTTCTACCCCAACCATGATTACGTCTCTAATACCCATCCTTGGTGCATAAAAGCTTCTTATGGCACCCATATCCCACTCTAAGGATAATGATATCCTAGTATACAAGGCATGTCTTATGGTTAACAGTCGTGTTCATGGAACTTGGTCACTAGAAGATTCATCTAGGACCTAAGGGACTTATTTTCCTACTGTTCCCATTGGCAAGGAATTGATACCCAATCCTTCCATCCACGTCATTATAGGATCAACCATATTACACTTGGAGGTCAAAGATACCCTTTAGAGATATTGTATGGTGGGTTGTGTTGAGATTTGGGTACCTTGGGAAGTTTTCCCCTTGTGGTTTTGAGTCTCTAACCACAAGTGGGAAATACTTTGGTGCTATGTACCATGTACTTTATGTCTAATTCAACTTTGACTTCCCTTAAGTAAAAAATTTGAATTTTTTTCACTTAGGAAAAAGTGATTAATTATTCACTTTGTGGGTGAATGAGGGGACATAAAGTGAACTTAGGGAACTTCACCCAAAGTGGGTTTCTCAGTGAGATTATTGTGGGATGATCTCAACCTTTTTATTAGAGAATGGATGGAGAGATCTTAGACATCCATCTCTTAGTTTTCCTTATGGAGGTTAAATATGGGTACATAGGACCTAAGGAGGATCATTCTATCTTTTGTTCACTTGGAGAGGAAGAGGAGAGAAATGGATATGGGAATAGAATCATTGGATGAGGGAAGCAAGGGCGCCCCATTCCATGGAGGGCTCTAGGAGGCTTTGGCTTCCATTGTTTTGTGGTGTTCATGCTTACTTGGAGGAGGTCGCACTATAGGAGGAGTGTGCACACCTAGCATGGAGGTCTTACACTTGTCATATTGTTGTTTGGAGTGTCTTGTTGGAGAGGTAGCACACAAGGTCAATTTTTTGTGCAAGTGTTTCTTCTACAAGGCAACAAGGAGAAAGGGTGCAAGATTTGAGTGGGATTGAGAAAAAAATGAGGAGGGTGCACCATGCTTGGGCACATTCACATTCTTGGACTTGTATTGCATCTTGAGAGGGGATGACTTTGTATAAGGTTCATTTCTTTCATGTACTTGTTGTATCTCACATTATTTACATCACATATATAGACTTATATTCCAAACTGGTTTTCCCCAAGGGGGTTTTATCTGGAGTCGTGCTAACCAAAAACTCTTATGTCCTAATTTCATGCATGCTAGAGTTTAGAACAACATTATATTAGTTGTAAATATCTAGAGGTGTGTTATATATTTGAGGTATGCATGTGCTAACCTATGGGATATTAAAACTACATGCTAGAGAACCTTAAAAGATTATGTAACCATAACTAAACAACAAAAAAGTTCTTGAACAATTTGTTGTTATAAAACAGTAGCAAAGAAGAGTTAGACAGTTAAAACTTAGAGCCAATCTCAGGTCAAAGATAGACCTAGTTGGCAGCCTATTAGGACCTCAGATTTCTTCATGGTATCAGAGCCCTTGGTGGCTAAATCTTGTTGATTTTGGACAACATCTTGTGGACAGTTCTTGACAGCTAGTGGGCAAATTTCTTGACATCTTGTTGATAATGATTTGTGTGAAAATTGTAGGACTGTTGTTGGACCTAGTTTCAGCCTCTTTTCACACCTATATTTCTAGGAGTGAGTTTGATTTTTTACAACCTCTTTTCACACATGTTCCGTCAAGAGTGAGGTTGTAATTTGGCTGCCTCTTTTCACACTTGTGTTGACAGGTTTGAGGTAGTTCTCTTTTGTAGTTGTAGCATCAGTGTGAGTTCAGTGGGAAGATATGTCAGTATCCCATATGCGTGCAGAGGACAGGATATTTGGACCTAGAAACTGGTCCCCTTGGAAGACCAGGATCATTTTCATCTTGGAGGATCTTGAACTATGGGATATAGTTCAAGCTCTCATGGTGATTCCTCCTGCACCTTCTCTATCACCATTGTTGGATGAAGATTTCAGGAAGAAAAACACCAATGAGAAACAGACTATTTGTGATGAAGTGAGGGATAGCAACATACCCCACTTGATTGGTAAAGACTATTCATTTGAGATGTGGGCATCCTTGTGCAATATTTACCAGAGTCCCAACTAGAATCGTAAGATGGTTTTGCAGGAGAAACTCAGGAGAATTCAGATGCTCAAGACTGATTCGGCCACTTCTTGCCTTGGAAAATTCACTCAGATCATAGATGAGTTAGCAGAGGTCAGAGAGATTGTGGACACGGAATTTATGGTGAGGACATATTTAAATATATTTTCCAAACCTAGAGGTTCATTTTTATGAGGCATTGTTTCTCGGGATGTCATGCCTACTTGGGAGAGACTTTGGGATGATTTTTTCCTTGAGGAGTTGAGATGCAGCTCGAAGTCTTCAGGACATCAACAAATATATGAGGGTGATGAGGATATTTTTCTTTGGACAAATGGAAATAAGAAGGTCGTCAAGGGTGCACGACAGGGTCCCAAGAGGGGGGCCAAGCCACAGGGAGAGAGTGGCAGTGGGAAGAAGAGGGATATGAGAAAATTGAATTGCTTTGCTTATAAGAGGATCGGGAACTATGTTATATAGTGTCCCAATAGGAAGAAGAAGCAGGGTGGAACAACAGCTACAATGGATGAGGTGGAGTTTCAGACACAGTTTGAGAGGGAGTGTGCCTTCCTCATTTGTTTCACTTCAGTTGAGACAACACCCAGTATTTGGTACATAGACAGCGGGGCTTCGAGCCACATGACTGGTGTTAGGTATCATTTTACTGACCTCAGAGATACATAAGTCATGATGGATATTTCTCTTGGTGATGACACCATAGTCAGATTTGTTGGGCATTGATTCAGGTGGATATTGGTGTCCACCCACCTATTCCAATTGGCTCCTCTTGACAGTTTTTAGTTCAACACATTCTTCTCTACTTATTTGTAATTGTGGGTTCAACACTTCCATGGTTGTATGAATTCCTACATATCTTCCATGTGGATACTG
>ML827008.1:115571-131330 GCA_009831015.1 Picea engelmannii
TTTGCTTATTTTAGGTATAATTTAATTTATGTTTTTGTTTGATTTCAGCTCTTAAGTTTTGTTAAATGTTCTAATATTGGAAGAGTCTTATTTGAAAGTGTTCTTGTAAGAGAACCGTAAGACCTCATACAATTATTAGATTTGGGTTTGTTTCATTTCATCTTTTAAATTTTTGTTAAATGTTCTAATATTGTAGGAGATCCTAAAATTCAGGTGTTCTTGTAAGAGAACCTTAGGATCTTGACAATTGTTAGATCTAGGTTTGATTAGTTGTTGAAAGAGATCTTGATGAATATGTTCTTGTAAGGGAACTTTAAGATCTTGGACAAATTAGGAATCTTTCTAGAAGCACTTCTAAGTTTACCTTCCTGGGTTGACATTAAATAAACTTGGATTGACATCATCAATTAGAACTAAACAACAACACAAGCTATATGCCAACTTGGAAAAATGATCCTTTGGCATGAACAGGGTCCGAAACTTGGGCTAAATTGTGGATGAGCATGGGGTACATGTTGGTATAGCTAAGATCCAAGTCATCCATGACTGGCCAGCCCCGACCACACAAACCGAGCTTCGGAGCTTCTTGGGACTGACCAACTTCTACTGATGGTTCATCTTGTATTTCTCCCATATTGCATGGGCCCTCAACCAAGTGACAAAGGGTAGAGGCAGGGAAAAGTTCACGTGGAAGGAACAATAATGATCATTTGATTATCTAAAGCATCGTGTGTTCTCAACTCTAGTACTCTCCTTACCTGATATGAAACGACTGTTCAAGATTGATATTGATGCATCTAACTATGTTGTAGGTGCATTTCTCACTTAGCACGGTCATTCAGTAGCCTACCATAGTGAGACAATCTTAGATATTGTCCAGAAATACCCCAATTATGACAAGGAAATGTATTCCATTGTATAATCTTGTCATCAATGGAAACATTACATTTTGGGAAAGGAGACAATCACCCACACTTATCACAAGCCTCGGCAGTTCATACAGACACAGGGGAAGTTGTAGAATGACTTCCATCAAAAGTGGTCCACCTACCTGCAACAGTTCCATATCAACATCAAGTATAATATAGGGAGCACAAATCGTGCCACTTATTGCCTCAGTCGACCTCCCATGGTTGCACTCACCATCGTGCTCCATTCCTATGGACATGAGGCATCTGACTGGCCCTAAATTTATCAGCAAGATCCAGACTTCATCACCACTTATTATCTCTTGGGTACAAGCGTGAATGTCACTGATTTTCACATTCAGTATGGATTGTTCTACCATTTGGGCCATCTCTGTGTTCCTACAAGCGAGCGTGCAAAGATGATTTTGGAGGCTCACTACAGTCGGATGGCAGGACATTTTGGCGTGGAGAAAACTATGGCAGTTCTATAGAAACATTTTTATTGACCAAAAATTCGACAGGACGTCAGCAAGTATATCAGATCTTACACTGCCTATGCCATTGCCAAGACAACCATCAATAAGAAAGGCCTATATACCCCTCTTCCTACTCCTGAGAAACCTTGGGAATCCATCTCGATGGATTACATGTTTGGCCTTCCATCCACCAAGAAAGGCAATGATTGTGTGTTTTTGGTAGTTGATTAGTTTTCAAAGATGGCCATCCTCATAGCCTGCAAGAAGAATATCATTGCGGAAGATACTTCCACGCTCTTCTTCGAATGAGTGTGGGTCCATTTTGGGATACCACAAACCATCATCTCTTATCGAGACAACAAGTTCCTCAACACACTTTGGTCGAGTCTCTATTCATTGTTGGACACCAAGCTCACTAAATCCACTTCTTTCCACAACCAAACTGATGGCCAAACAGAGGTTGTCGATCAGATGATTGTGTACATCCTGCATATGTACAACTCTAAACATATGCGTACATGGGATAAGATTCTCCCCTATGTTTATCACAGTTACAATAGGGCTCTCCATAGCTCCACCGACCATATCCCATTTCAGGCGGGGTTGAGATTCCAAACCTTGAGTCCCATTGATGTTGCACTACCTCTTACAACCACACAAGAATATTCCCATGCTCAGTCTGAGACCAACAAAGCCACCAAATTCATTGAATGGATTAAGAATATTCACCAACATGTCCATGAAATTTTGCAGAAATCCAATGCTAAGTACAAGCAGAGCCATGATCAACACTGAGTACCGCACCAATTTCAGGTGGGAGACAAGGTCTGGTTACATTTTCAGAAAGAGTGCCTTACAGGGCCCCATCGGAAGCTCTGCCCACTTCACTATGGGCCTTACACTATCACCAAGTTTGTGGGTAGCAATGATTTTGAGCTCAACACTCCACCCTTCCTTGGCTTACACCCCATGTTCAATGTGGACCTTGTTCGGTCATATTTTCCACCATTATTGGACACCTCAAAGATCGCAGAACAATTGACACCAACATAACTCAACCCTGGCTGCATGGAACAAGCATCCACTGATAAAATAGTGGACACACAGGTCAAGGGTACTTGCCAGCAAAGGATCCAACTTTATCGGGTTTTCAAGGCATGGTATCTCCTACACCAAGGCAAGTGGCTCACCCAGGGCCAAATTTAGCAGAATTTTCCTCACCTAATGGGGGAACTCAATGCAATGGATGTCATTGCTTCTTAAGTGGAGAGGACTGACCCAGGTCGATATTGGTGGCCACCCACCTATTCCAACTCGCTCCTCTTGACAGTTTTTAGTTCAACACGTTCTTATGTACTTATTTGTAATTGTGGGTTCTACACTTTTGGGGATATCTAAAGCCCTAAACATCTTCCAGGTGGATACCGGTGGTCTCCCACCTAATCCAACTATCTTATTTTGTATGTTTTCATGTCAACACATCTTTTTGTACTTCCAGGGTCGTTTTGGGGCCCTAAAAAGTGTTTTTTTGTCTCACCACATTCAAACTATAGACATAGTCATATTTTGATGATGTATTGCATAGTTCTCGAAAATACCTTTCCAACAGGTTATCATGCACATAAAATGGAGGTTGTATGAAAAAGGTACGACCACGGGAAGTTGAGGTACCAACTTACCCATAGGGACCCACATAAATTTTGGCATTTCATCTCCTAGGGTTAGGTTTTTGGATGTCTAGGGTTTTGGCATTTATGACTAATGTTAAAAATTCCTATGGAGCCTCATTGTAATCATTTTTTTTAGATGGATGTTCATAGAAGCCACGTCTCTTCTCAAAGATAACTATCACCATTCGAGCAAGTTGTTTCAGTTCTGCAGTTTTACAGTTTCAACCTATTTCATTTATTCAATAGAATATATTGTTCATTGGATATATGTGTTGTTCTCCATATATTTGTGTTTATTGTATTCAATATATTAATCAATTTTCCACACTCCTAAATCTGGATCAAGCGTGGCATAGTTACCTTTAAGAGAGATGGTTTGCCACCTATTTCATTTAGGGATGTTCTCTACGTCCCTAGGTTGAAAAACAATATGATATCAGTTTCCACCCTCCAGGATAGGGTTCTTGAGGTGTCCTATAGAGGGAAAAAGGTCCTCATACACCCTAAGGGGTCTCATCTCACCTCAGGGCAGGTGATTAGAGTGAGGGATGGGAAACTATTCAGATTGTGTTTTCATCCACTTCGTGCTTTGGCGGCGAGTAGAGAAAACAATAGTCAATTGTGTGAGTTGTACCATCATAGGATGGCTCACCTTCATTATGGGGCTCTTGGAGGAGTGAGAGAGGTTGTGAAAGAGGTGCCATAGTTTCATTCAAAGCATCAAGATGTGTGAAAAGGGTGTGCGCTTGGTAAGTTTACCAAGGCTTCTTTTTCCAACAGTGATAGCAGGTCAGTTAGGGTATTGGATTTAGTACACACAGATGTGTGTGGGTCTATGTCTCGGGCGTCCTTAAGTGGTTGTGAGTACTATATCACATTCATATATGACCACTCCAGGAATACCTGGATCTATTTCCTGAAGGCCAAGAGTGAGGTCTTCAAGAGTTTCCAAGAGTTCAAATCTCTTGTGGAGAACTAGATAGGAAAGAGGATCAAGGTCTTGCGGTCAGGCAACAAAGGTGAGTATTCCTCCAGTGAGTTTGTGTACTTTTTTACCTATACAGGGATCAAAATATAGATGATCGTTCCTTACAACCCCCAACAGAATGGGCTTGTCGAGAGGAATAATAGGGAGATTACAGATGCAGCGAGATCTATGTTGCATGATCATAGTTTTCCTCTATACCTTTGGGTTGAGGCGAGTGTTGTTGTAGTTTATCTACAGAACAGGAGTCTCCACATGATTTTGGGGAAGAATACTCCTGAGGAGGCCTTCACTAGTAGGAGGACCGATGTTGAGAACATAGGGATTTTTGGTTGCTTGACTTATTCTCATGTCCCCTCATAGAGAAGGACAAAGCTAGACCCCATATCCAAGGGATTCTACTTGGATACTCAAAGGTCTCTAAGGCCTACTGGATTTAAATTACATCACAGAAGAGAGTGGTGATGAGAAGAGATGTTAGATTTGAGGAGGGTAGATCTTTCTGGAGGTATATCAAGTCGAGAGTCAGTATTGAGGATGATGTAGAGTCACAAATTGATGTCTCAGGGGGAGCATAGCCTCAGGTATCTGGTACACCATTTTTAGGGGTGACAAGGTCACCTTGCACATCTTCAGGTTCACATCCACAGGGGGTTCAAGTAGAGGGTGCAGAGGCTTCAGGATCTCTGAGTGTTGGTATTAGTTCTGAGGCAGATACTCTTGGGCAAGGAGATCTTAATTCTCCTTTGACTACTTCAGGGAAGAGGAAACCGAGATGGTTTCAAGAGGACCTGAAGGAAGCCAAGGAGAATGTAGGAGATCCCAAGAGATAGTTCAGAGAGAGAAAAGAACCATAGAGGCTTGGGTCCTATTTGGTGATGGTGATGAGCATCTCATATGCAGAGCCATAGACATTTTCACAGGAAGTTGACTAGCAGGTCTGGCGAGAGGCCATGCAGGAGGAGTATGACTCCATTATGTGCAATGATGTTTGGGAGGTGGTTCTGAGGCCAGAGGGGAATTCAGTTGTGACTTCAAGATGGTTGTAAAAGACCAAGTATGTTTCATATGGAAGCATCGAGAAACAAAAGGCTCGGTTTGTGGCATGTGGATTCTCTCGGGTAGAGGGAGTTGATTATGATGAGACATTCACACCAATTGTGAGATACACCTCCATTAGGAGTATTATTTCCATAGTGGCAAAGATGGGTTGAAGGATACATTAGATGGATATAAATATCGCATTTCTCAATGGATTTATTGAGGAGGAGGTGTACATTGAGCAGCCACAGGGGTTCGATGTGGGTGAGAGAGAGTCTCTCATGTGCCTTTTGAGAAAGGCATTATATGGTCTAAAGCAAGCTCCTAGAGCTTGGTATTCGTGCATTGACACATATTTTCTTCAGATGGGATTTGAGAAGAGAGATTTTGATCCTAAACTCTATTACATCATTAGAGGTGAGGACATGCTCATTCTCATTTTGTATGTGAATGACTTGTTCATCATGGGAGCGGAGCATCTCATAGCTATGTGCAAGATGGGACTTGCATCAGAGTTTAAGATGAGTGACATCGGTTCAATGCACTATTTGTTGGGCATGGAGGTATGGCAGGAGGAGGGTCACATCTTCCTAGAACAGGGGAAGTATGTTGCAGACATTTTGAGCAGGTTTCAGATGGAGGATTGTAGGCCTATGTCGACTCCCATGGTCATCAACTGGAAGAATCTTAGTTCTTCAGATTCCTAGTTGGTGGATGTTATAGCATATAGATAGTTGATCGGATCGTTGATGTATCTGGTCAACACTCGACCAAATATTTGTTTTACCATGAATGCTCTCATCCAGTATATGGTAAAGTCGAGGAGTGTTCATGAGATTGGGGAAAAACATGTTTTGAGGTACATTGTAGGGTCAGTGGATTATGGAATGGACTATATCAAAGGGGGTAGAGTCAGTTTGGTTGGCTACATAGACTCTGACTGGGTAGGATGTGCTACTGACAGGAAGAGCACCTCGGGGTGTTGTTTTGGGTTGGGGTCAGAAATTGTTTCCTGGTACAGTCGAAAACAGAAGTCAGTTTCTTTGAGTTCAGTTGAGGCAGAGTATATGGAAATCAGTCAGGCCAATTGCGACACCATTTGTCTTCATAAGAAGTTGGTAGGATTATTTCGTCAGAAGTTGCCTCTGACTGTCATTCACTACGATAATCAGAGTTGTATCAAACTCTCTGAGAATCTAGTTTTCCATGACAGGTCGAAGCATATAGAGATCGGATACCACGTCATCAGATATTGGGTTCAATGAGGGGAATTATAGTTGTAGTATATTTCCACTAACGAGTAGGTTGTAGATATTCTCACCAAGGCCATGCCAAGGGGAAAACATGTCTACTTCAGAGACAAGATGGGCTTGGTGAGAAACACTTTCCTCAGTAAGAGGGAGTGTTGAGATTTGTGTACCTTGGGAAGTGGTCCCCTTGTGGTTTCCAGTCTCTAACCACAACTGGGAAATAATTTGGTACTACCTTGTACTTTATGTTTAATTCAACTTTGATTTCACTTAAGTCAAAAATTTGAATTTTTATCACTTAGGCAAAAGTGACTAATTATTCACTTTGTGGGTGAATGAGGGGACATAAAGTGAACTTAGGGAACTTAATCCAAAGTGGGTTTGTGAGTGAGATTATTGTGGGATGATTTCAACCTTTTATTAGAGAATGGACGAAGAGATCTTAGCCATCCATCTCTTAGTTTTACTTATGGAGGTTCAAGAGGGGCACATAGGGCCTAAGGAGGCTCATTCTATCTTTTGTTCACTTGGAGAGGAAGAGGATAGAAATGGAGATGGAAAAGGAAGCATTGTATGAGGGCAGCAAGGGCACCTCCTTCCATGGAGGGCTCTAGGAGGCTTTGGCTTCCATTGTTTTGTGGTTTTCATGCTTTCTTGGAGGAGGGCGCACACCTAGTAGGGAGGCCTTACACTTGTTAGATTTTTGTTTGGAGTGTCTTGTTGGAGAGGTAGCACACAAGGTCAGATTTGTGTGAAAGGGTTTCTTCTACAAGGAAACAAGGAGAAAGGGAATAAGGTTTGAGTGGGATTGAGAAACAAATGAGGAGGGCACACCATGCTTGGGCACATTCACCTTCTTGGAATTATATTGCATCTTGAGAGGAGTTTCCTTTGTATCAATTTTATTTGTTTCATGTACTTGTTGTATCTCACATTCTTTACATCACATGTATAGACTTATATTCCAAACTGGTTTTCCCTGGGGGGCTTTTATCCAGGGTCATGTTGACCAAAAACTCTTGTGTCCTAATTTCATTTATGATAGAGTTTAGAAAAAAATTATATTGGTTGTAAAGATCTAGAGGTGTGTTATATATTTTAGGTATGCATGTGCTAACCTATGGGCTACTAAAACTACAAGTTAGAGCACCTTAAAAGATTATGTAACCATAACTAAACAGCAGAAAAGTTCATGAACAATTTGTTGTTATAAAACAACAACAAAGAAGAGTTAGACAGTTGAAACTTAGAGCCAATATCAGGTCAAAGACATACCTAGTTGGCATCTTGTTAGGACCTCATATTTCTTCAGTTTGAACCCTTGTCCATGGACCATGAGCCCTATAAGATTTATTTGGAACCTAATTCTTTTTTTTTACTCCCCTTACAATGGTTAAGTTACCAAAACCCATCCCTCATGTGTAAAACTTCCTAAGAGAACTTGTGTTACCATTAGAGGCTAAGTATCCTTATTAGAGGGACTATGTGGTGGTTTTAGGTATTGATCATGGTTCGAACATGGATTATCTATTCTTTTGAAAATAAGTTATATTTTTGTATAAACATAAAAATATCATAATATAAACATTTCATATATCTTCAATATCATTCCAACGAGCTAGATAACACAAAAAACAGATGCCAGGGTAAAAAATTATGGAAACATTATTGAAATGATTTTTTATGTCAAAAATAATGTGTGTGCATTTGCGAACATGCGCATTTTATTAGCTCATGCATTTTTCTAAAGTGTGAGTGCATTCTTGTGCATGCTTATTTGGAAAACTTCATGGCAGATTGTGTGGCAGTTCAGAAGGCACCAGGGCTATTGTAAAAGGAATGTGTGCACATTTTTAAAAATGCATGTGCATTATTACATGAACATGTTCCTAAATTCCCCATTGCCACTTTTTTACCATAAACTTCATGTTAGAACTCTTAAAGGAATACATTCACATTTTAGGAATGTGCACACATTAATAATGTGCATGTGTTCCTAGGTGTGCAGGTTTCTCTGATTGTAAATATAACAAAGGGCCATGAGTTCTTACTTGTATCAAAACTACGTTGCACATTTTGGAGGATAAGAAGGGCCTTTTTGGAGCACGGGAGTAGTGGATCTAACTATGATGAGGATGAGGAAGGTCATGTGGATAGACTAGGCATTTTCATAATATTTCATGTGATCTGCATCCGTGTTCGAGTTGCAAATGGTCTTGTTATGGGATGATTAAAGCTCTTGTATAGGTCAGTTTCATGGATGAGGTTAGTATGAAATCATCTTTATGGACTTCATTTTATATATACATATAATCAGAAATGACAAGTATCACATATAGTTGATTGTGAAGCTTTTTAAATATTTAATTATTTAGAATTTGTAGTTGCTACAATCTAATATTCATGTGTCACCCTAGTATGAATCATTCACTCCCATCATTCATGCAACAATTGTAGTGGCTTGTTCTATGGGGAAACCTGACATGTAAGTATCGTGGAACTATAATTTTGTTTGAGTATGATATTTTTCTCTTGTTATGTTTATTTTTTTTGTTTTGTATGTTCATCTAGATACTTGCACACATGTTTATGGATGCTCGCATGAAGATGATGGTAACAAAAGTGGCAATGGGGTGTGAAGGAATGCAGACATGTAGGAACACATGGATGTTCTAATAAACATGCAAGCGTTCCTAATCGTATATCCCCAATGCTCATTGAAATGCCACATGCACTTGCTAACTAGAATTTTTTAGAAATGTATGCACATTCATGTTCTGAGTGTGCACGTGCTCAAGAATGTGCATGCATTCTTGAGAAGAGGTGTGCACACACCTTAGAATGAATGTGTGTTCCTAAGAAGGAGCATGTGCACATCCATGTGCCTAGATTATTCAATCAATTTTCCTATGTCTTTGATTCAAGTGACACAACATCCTTATGAAGTGACCACCCATGACCCCCTGTGAACCCCAAAAAAAAACTTTTGGAGTGGGGGGCTTGGTCGACCCTCTAGTGCAATGAAAAACGTGTGCATATCATTTCTAAGACCCTGGCACACACACATGTTGATATTATGGTAGCTGCGGGAGGTATTAAACTTCCACGTTTAACCTTGACAAGAATAAAATATTTCGGGAAGCAAGAAGAAACCCTAAAGCATTGAACATAACCCTAGAAGACAAGTCGGCTAAAGAAAATAATTAATATTGAGTTTTTAGCCTATAGAAAGAGAATTCAGCCTAGACAGCTAAGGAAGAGCAGTATAAATACAGGATGCCAGAGCTCATTTTGACACACATAGGTTGCAACTGCAAAAATTCAGTAAGTGCGCAAGTCTGGAGAGTAGTTGCAGTTGTAGCTACTGTAACTAGTATTTTTGGTATTAGGCTTGGAATTTCTCTTGGTTGTGGTTTGTACTTTCTGCTTGGTACGCTAGCTCTAGAGAGTGGTACGCTACCTTGATTGGATTTTGGACCTAGGGTTTGCTTCCAGAATTATTCTCTCTGTTAAGGTTAATGTGCTCGGGGGTGGCTTCGGCCTATGGTTGGGTGAAAATATTGCTATATTGTCTATGGTTAAACGAGAACACTTATTATTTCTAACAGGTTATGGACCCACACTATATTTGGACAGTCTAACCGTTGGAAGATACATTGGGAGGATTTTCTTAGTTATAGTTGTAGTTGCAATCAAAGTTTTTGTTGCAGCAATGAAACCCTAACCCACTTGTTGAGGAACCTTAAGTGAAGAGATTGACCTAATTTTTGGATAGCCTAGTACACCCTAACTTAGTGCACCTACTGGTACTCTCAGCAAGATAAGACATCAAGTTTGAGTTTTTGGTAAAAGTCAAAGGTTGACCAAGTCAAAGTCAGAGGTTGACCAAGTCAAAGCATTCATGACTTACTCTATGAAGTCATAAAACAAGTTAGAAGGGGATTCTAACTTCAGAGCATGGAAGAAAAGGATTGACCTCATACTTTCCAATAATAAAGTGTTGGATATCATGAAAGGAAAGATCGTGGAACCACAGTTTGAAAAAGGAAAAGAGAAGGAACCTCAGAACGTTGCAATTATGGATAAGTTCAAGGAAAATGACATCAATTCCATGAGTATCATAGTAGACTCTGTAAAATACCACTTGATACCCTACATCTCTCGTCTTTACTTATCTAAGAATATGTAAGATGCCCTAACTAACCTCTTCTCAGTCAGAAACATTGGACAAGTAATGAGTCTGAAGAATGATCTTTGTGACATGAAAATGAATGATGATGACAACATAACATCATACCTTGTGAGAATCTCTCAGTTAAGAGATAAACTACAAGCTATTGAAGAAATCATTTCAGAGAAGGAACTGGTAAATATAGTACTCAACAACCTTCCCAAGACATGGGATGCATTTGCCGCAAGCATGAACAGAATAAAGGAGTATCTCACATTTGAAGAACTTTGGACTTTCTGTGCACAATAAGAATCAAGGATTAACACAAAAGAGAAATCCAAAAAGATATACGATGATCAAGCCTTCACAGCAAAATTCAAGAATTTCAGGAATAAGAGGAAGTTTGGCTTAAGGAAGGAAACAAGCGAAGCATCAGTTGCCAAAGAAAGGAACCCTCAAAGAAGGCCAAGTAGGATAAAACAGATTTCTTCTTCTAAGTCAAGGTAACAATATTCTTCAAAATTCTTGTACATACCATGTTTACATAGTTTATGTACATATATTGCATATCTATTTCTTAGAAGATAATATGTTCAAGTGAAACAATACCTATGGAAGAATAACAAGATAAGGATTGTTATCACAATGACTACAAGTCAAGCAATACAAATGAAAATATGAAGTACATTGACAACCCTTGGTAACAATTCCCGTGGAATCTATTATATAAGTAACAACTAACAGATAAGCCAAAATTAGAATCAAACTTGAAGAAACCCAAAAGAAGTCAAAACAAAAAGAAGTCAGCAATCAAGAGGAAATTAGAAAAATACTTGTGACACTTTGCAGAAGGCAATAAGGATGCAGACAGAAGTATGGAATCTCTTAGATGGAGGGATTCGATTACAAAATTCCAAAAGAAGAGCATGAATTCATGCATGAAGAAAGGATTAGGAGGGAGCTAATCCTAAATGATATGATCCATTAAGGATCATGAAGTATATGTCCATGTTCCCATTGAAAGTAGCAACCATGATAAAACAACACGTGTTCAAAAGAAGTCTTCTTCGAAAAGAAGCCTTAAAGTATCCTTGGTTTCCCATCTACATCCATGATCCCATGATGAAAGGAAGAAGTTGGAATCTTCAGGGCATGGAATCTATAGAAGACTCCATGGACTCAAGAGCTAAAGAGAAACATGAGGAGGAACATGAAGATTCCAAGAAAAAAAGAAAATCAATAACAACCAGTTATTATACTGAGAATCAAAAAGACTACCAGCCTGGTTTGAACCCACTAGAAGCAATCGAGTAGAAGAAATGGAAGTTATGATAAAGAATAGTGTATGTAAGAAAATGTGAAAAAGAGTTATGAATGGAAGCATATCAAGATTCAAAGGTTTTTTCCAAAAGGAGGGAGAAGACTATGACAACAGCTTGTTCTAGTAAACTAGATATAAGAAGACCTTGTATGGATTCAAACAACTTGATGCAAAGTATCTCAAATACAACAGAAGCGTGGTGAAAAAAATTATATGATAGAGATAGTGTATCAGAATAGTTACTCATAATTCTAAGATAATGGATTTCTAATCCATGGCAAACTCTCTTGATGAAAGAAGAAGTGTTACTTGGATATGTTCCAGTTTGATCCTTGCCATGATATCATGAGATAGAAGGAAATAAAAGTGTTGAAGCCGACCATTGTAATTATCAGAGCTATATGAAGCCTTCATAGAAAACCAGTGTTCCATGACAGACCGAAATACATTGAGATCAAGCATTATATTATTTGTGATGAAGTCCAGAAAGGAGAAGTGGTTCTCCAATATATCTCCACAGATGAGAAGATAACAGATATTTTGGTAAAGCCTCTATCCAAGATGAAAAGTTTGCGTACTTAAAAAACAAGTTGGGGGTCATGGAGACGACTTCCTTATTGAAAAAGGAAGAGATTAGTCCCAGGTTGGGAGGGATCACTGATGTGTTATTGATTTATGGACAATCATTTTTTAGTTCGAAAAATGGTCTAGGATGAGCAGTTCCTTTCCAGTTTGGAAAGTGGTTTGATATTTCTGACGAACAGGAATTTTCCAGTTCGGAAAATGGTCCATATCGGACAATCATTTTCGTAATGAAAATGGTTCGATATATTGTTGATGTACCATAGACAACGATTCCCCTTATGTCCAATGTCGGGGAATGGTCTAAGACAATCATTCTTCTTGGAAGTCACTCTAAGTAGTGGTCAAGTAGAATGGTTTGCCTTGTCGGGCAGTCATTCTTTCTAAGTTCACAATTGTGAGCAGTTTGGAAGAATGGTCCATTTTGGAGGTTGGTGCATGATAGTCATTTCCTCAGGAAATGGTCTGGATATTCATTCCCTAGGGAAGAATCATTCTCTCCAAGTTGCACTATGATTAGTGTCAGAAGAATGGCCCAATTAGGTGAATGGTCCAGGTTCAACAATCAGGGACATACATTCCCTAGGGCAGATTCATTCTCTCCAGGTTGCACTATGATTAGTGCTAGAGGAATGGCCCAATTAGGTGAATGGTCCAGGATCAGAAATCAGGGACAATTATTCTTCTATGCTTGAGAAGAATAGTCCAAATATCCCATGTCTGATGTTTTATCTCTTAAGGGAAGATGCTCTTCTAGATCTCACATATGTGAGTGGAAGAATGGCTCAGATGACATTGTATCATGATATTGTTATGCAGGTTGATATCAAATGATATGATTACTATGGAGACTGTATGTCTCTAGAAAGTATCTATATTCCATTATGGTGGATGTGTTCAACTGGTTGTGACTATGTGTCACTGTTCAAATAGTTGTGTGCTACTTGGTGTGGTTGTGTACCACTAGATAGTAGTTGTGTATTGTTGGCATTTGACAAAGTTTTTAGGATCCTTGGTCAGGTTTGACCTATTTTGGGACTTCGACAGGTTGTCAAAGGTGGAGCGCAAGTTGAAGCGGAGTTCACGGGATCTCGACCCCCTTTTAGGGCACTTTTGGGTTTTGGGATTATGTAACGGGTATGGGGATGTCAGCCCATGGGTTTACCCATTTTTTGTCCCTTTTGTAATGTATAAATAGATGTCTAGGCGATGTAAGAAAGAGATCGAGGCCTAGAAGAGCCAATTTGTAAGTTGTGCTAAGTGCAAGTGATAGTTGTAAATGCTTTGTGCATAATGTGTGAGGTTTGCAAGGCTAAGTGCAAGTGACTGTAAGAGACTGTGTAAAGGCTTTGTGTTGTATGCTAGCTCAGGGAAGGAGGATCTGGTGAGGTGCGCGCAGATCTCCTATCTTATTCGGAGTAGGATTTTGATGCTATGTGCCTGTAAGAAGCTTGACTGAAGATAACAAATAAGAGAAGAGTTGGTGGACATAGCCCCGGGCTGGGGGTGAACCATGTATATCTTATGTTGTGGTTTCTTTGTGCATTATGGTTGTTATATTGTTTATATGATTCATGCTTAGTGTAATGATGAATTCTTAGATGAATATGATAGCTTAGTGCCCAATGATGTGAATAAGATGCTAGATTTGATCTGTGTTGATATGATTAGTGATTGAATATATTAGATCTAGATGAATACTTTGATGCTATGTTATTAGGGTTTATTTGCGTTGTAAACAAAGGTTGAATACTAATTAACTATAACTGTTAAGTTCTTTGTTAAGGTGCGACAATCACATATCTGTGTCCCAGCTAAGGTTGCATACACTGGAGTCCTGCAACCACCCCTGCCTCTACCTCGGGTGAGACTTCATCTTCTTCGCAGGTGTTGCTGAAAGGGCCGGTAGTTAGGGTTTTGCTGGTGCGTTGTTGAAGCATTGAACCCTAGGTATGCCCCTGTGCCAACATGTACTATTATGGATAGACACAGTTTTTTTATATTGAATGGAATTGTTTTGATTTCCATGAAGACTATCAATAGTGTTGGAAATGATTACCATCTAGATGGATAGTCAGTGTGTTGGTGGACAGATATTCTCTAGGCGGAAAATGGTCCAGGACAATTATTCTTCTAGGACGTATGTCTGGATTAGAAGAATAGTCCTTATAGCCCATGGTGTGGCTTCCAGCATCTGTTGGAACAATTATTTTTCTAGGACATATGTCCGGATTAGAACAATAGTTGTTGTATCACTCTATAGAGTGAGTGACTTATTCAACATCATGTCTGATTACTCATATGGATTATGGATTTGAGAGATGATGTAGTTGATGCTATCAGATGATATGGATAATGATGATGATGCTTGTGATTTAATCATGAGATAGCCTATGTGGTTATGATGATGCTATAGGTCGAATGGTATGTTTGTGCTCAACACCATTACCTTCAATACCTCCCTAGCTAGAAGGGAGTGTTGATATTATGGTAGTTGCGGGAGGTATTAAACCTCCATGTGTAACCCTAACAAGAATAGAATATTCTAGTTAGCAATAAGAAACCCTAAAGCATTGAACATAACCTTAGAAGACAAGTCAGCTAAAGAAAATACTTAATATTGAGTTTTTAACCTCTAGAAAGAGAAGTTGGCCCAGACAGCTAAGGAAGAGCAGTATAAATACAGGATGTCAGAGCTCATTTTGACACACATAGCTCGCAACTGTAGAAATTCAGTAAGTGCACAAGTCTGGAGAGTAGTTGCAGTTGTAGCCACTGTAACTAGTATTTTCGGTTTTAAGATTGGACTTTCTCTTGGTTATGGTTTGGTCTTTTTGCTTGGTACGCTAGCTCTAGAAAGTGGTATGCTACCTTGATTGGCTTTTGGACCTAGGGTTTGCTTCCAGAATTATTCTCTTTGTCAAGGTTAATGTGCTCGAGGGTGGCTTCGGCCTATGGTTGGGTGACAATATTGCTATATTGTCTATGGTTAAACGAGAAAACCTATTATTTCTAACAATAACAACTATTTAAAACCACCTATTGGCACTGACATCCCCAACCTTAGGCAAATACAATGAATAACACCTTGAAATCATGCATATAAATCCATAAAAAAACACCTTGAACCCACAAGCATGACATACCAAGTGTATAATGTACCTCTTAGTGGGAATATCACCACCATTAGGGGTAGAGTTAGAGAGAGAGAGAGAGAGAAAGTGGGAGGGAGAGAGAGAGAGAGAGAGGAATTTAGAGGGAGAGATAGGTAAATAGATATGGAGAGAGAGTGAGGAAGAACATGGGTGAGTGAGTGAGAGAGAGAGAGAAGGGAAAGGGAGAGAGAGGGAGGGAG